>PITA01019476.1:0-37450 GCA_004023965.1 Spilogale gracilis | reverse complement strand
AGAACGCTGGAACCCCAGCTGGGCCGCAGCACCTGAGCAGGCTCCTCACCTGTCCCCGCTGCCCTCCAGGCGTGTCCTGTGCCGCTGCCCCCCGCTCCGCAGCCCCCTCAGCCCTTCCCTCCTCCAGCACCTCCTCCTTCAGGAGCATTTTCAGGAACCTGCAGTTAACCATTTCCTATGGGGTGTTCCCGAGGGCCATGTAGATGTGACCTTCACCCCGGGGGGAAGCAGTGCCATCTCGGGGACTCACTAAATGGCCACAGCCTAGGGACCCTAACAAGCACCAGCAGGGAGGCCACTGGCAGAGAAGGGACAGGTCCCCAGGCCCGTCTCAGGGCCCCGCTCCAGGGCGCCCCCTCCAGAGGAAGGAAGGACAGCCCCCTTCTCCGACCTCAGGCTGGGGAGGCTCCACGCAAGTCTCTCAGCTGCCCCCCCCCTCCGGGAGCCCTGGATGAGCCGCGGCCACACAAGGAGATGGGGACCCTGTTTCCTGCAGCCCCCACCCACCCCCAGTTAGTAACTGGAACCCTGCCGGAGCCTGATTTCACCATAGCTGGTTAGAGAAGAAAGGAAACCCAACAACAGCAAAGCAAGCCAGACTGCGCCCCAGGAGGCAAAACAACCTGCAGACTTCCAAGAACTGGTCTCATTCCAATCGGGATGGTCTCTATTTGAACTCAGTCCTGATCACTGATCAGCTTCATTTCCGATACCGTCAGCAAAGATAGATTCCCGGTCCAGGTTCTGAAGCGACTCCACTCCGCCACCCCCACTTGGGGCCCTGCGGGGTCGCCCCACCAGAGCAGACCTGGTGTCCCAAAGCCTCCCTGGGTGCCCCTTGCCTGGGGACCAGGGTCGCCCTTCCTGGCTTGGACGCTCGGGGCCCCTGACAGTGCGGCATCCTGACCCGGCTTCCAGGCTCTCCCCTGGGCCAACCCGTTTCCTAAACGTCCTCCCGGTTCCCTGGGGCACACTGCCAGGCCCTCGCTGCCCCCTTCCAGCTCAGCGCTTTCCCTGCAGGTGCGCTCTGCCCCAGGTGTCCCTCCTCTGGTGGCCTCCGTCTAAACTCCCTGCTGCGAAAACCCCGCATCCATCTCCTCCTCCTCCAGGGAGCCCTGCTTGACTTCTGGCAAGTGCACCTGCTGTGTTTCCCCGCAGACACTGATGCGGCTCCGGAACCGCTGGTGCTGGCTCCCCTCCCGCAGCCTGAGAGCCCAGGCCTGGCCTCTTGCGCTCAGTGCCCGCTGTGTTTTCTCACCTGTCAGTCATCAGAATCTTGTAAGGAAAGTATTATTGAATTTTCAGGTGAAAGCAGCTGTCATCTCATAGAATATAATCTTTTTAAATGATTCACTGTGCGTAGAGCACATCCAAGTTTAATCATTGGTGGGTGGGCGGGGCTAATGTAAAATATTTTGCATAATTCCTAGTGCCAAATCTCCGAAGTGATGATGAAAGGCAGGGACTGCTATGGCAACTTTTGCAGAATAATTTTGAATTCACAACCCATTCCTTCTAAGACTGAGAAGTTGTGTGTGACGTAAGCCTGTGGTGACTATATCCCCAAGCACATGGTTTCGGTCCGGAGGGCCGGGTGCCGCGCGCTTAGATCTGCTCCGTGCGGGTTAGTCTTTCAGCTGATGCTACAATATCCCATAGCTTTATGGCTCATCTCATTTAGTAAAATGAGACCTAAGAAGCACACTTGAATAAATATTGAGCAAAGGTCAAACTAAGTCTTCTTATAATCATGAAAAGATAATATCAGGAAGTGTGACTGCCGTTTTCATAAGGCATTCCAAAATCACCCAAGCGAAATCACATTTACTTAGCACGTGCTGTCTTTCTAAAATAAATCGTAGATGGTGAGTGATCTGAGGGATGGGCCTGCTCAGACCGAGTTGCAAGGCACCTGCGCTGGATGGATGATGTCCCTGATATCTCCTAATTCATGTTTAAAAAGTTACTTAGTGTTGGGGCGCCTGGGTGGCTTAGTTGTTAAGCGTCTGCCTTTGGTTCAGGTCATGGTCCCGGAGTTCCTGGATGGAGCTGTTACATCGGGCTCCCTGCTTGGTGGGAAGCCGGCTTCTCCTTCTCTCACTTCCCCTGCTTGTGTTCCCTCTCTAGCTGTGTTTCTGCCTTTCAAATAAATAAATAAAACTTAAAAAAAAAGAAGTTACTTGGTGTTATAAAAGAATATGGCGGAAGTATGACTTCCTCTGTTTAAATCACCTGTCATGCAAGGTCCTCCTTCTATGCATCTTACACAATAGGAATTTACTAGTCATAAGCAATGGCTGCTGGTCACGAGAACTCGTTCTCATGTTCTTGAGAGACTGAGCTCATGCTCAATCATGAGCAGAAAAACAAGGGTTCGGGGTGGAGAGAAACTGAGCTGTTGTGATACACTGTCCAGGAAATGGGCTCTCTGAGTTTATCAGGTGTCTAGGATGCAGCAAGGAGACCTTCTAGAAGTCTGGCTTAGTAAATCACTTAGCTTTCCTGGACTGCATATATTTGTGATGAAAATTCTGTTTTCTGCCAGTATCACTGTGTGAGTCAGGGAGTTCGGTTCCCTTTGTGGGGTCTTTAAGGAGCCTTCCAACGTGGTCGTGGAAACCACACTCAGGAAAGCTAAGAAATGACGGGATTTGTTACCCTCACAGGTGCTAGGGTGGAAGGCACAGGCAGCACTCCTCACTGGTGGCTGCATGGCAGGTGCGCCCAGCAGGTGGCCGCGCCCAGCAGGTGCAGAACTGTGCCAGTGAGAAGCCCTGGGCAGGCACCCGTACTTTGGGTCGGGATGGAACCAGAAGCCTTAAGGGGATTTCACTGGTATATTTGGATGTCCCTGTGTCACAGACAGGGGAGGGCAAGAGGGGGACCTTGTGACAGGAGCCAGCCTGACCACCCTGGTGTGCCCGGGCGGGGGCTCACAGCTTCTGTGCGGGGATGTTGAGTCATGAGGGAAAGAAGAAGTGTTAACAATTTACCATCTGGTCGTCTTCACTCTTTATTCTCATTTTCAACCTTATTTTCCTTCTTCAGGTAAGAAAACCAAGACACTGATACTGCCCCGGACAGTTCCAAAATATATAAACAGTCTTTCATCACCTGAAACTGACAGAGGCAACATTTCTGTTCCTTAACGGTGACACGGAACTCAGATTCGTGCCGTTCTGCTGGGCTCAGGTGTCGGTGCCGTGGTGTCCCTCGGACCCTGCACCCCAGCCCCCGGCCACCTTTCTGACTCCTCCGTGCATTTCTTATTGTCTGAAAGAAAAGAACACCTCACCGTTCTGTTTTTCTGTCTTCTTTTACTTCTTTCTTCCTTCCTGGCCTCATTCCAGAAATCACCGGCCATGGAATTGGTGTTCTCTCTCTCAGTCTATCACGAGCACGCCTTCCCTCCTCTGTGGTGGGGGCTAGCTGGGGCAATCACTGTCCCCTCGATTTTGCATAGAAAGAATGGAAGTCCAAGAAGATTAAAGCATTTACTCACCAACTCTGCACAATAGTCGGGAACTCTGAATTAGAGCTATTTAAAAATGTTAGTTTAAAAAAAAAAAAAAACTTTGTTTCTTCACCAGTCCATCACTGCTCCACTAAGATCATATGTACATGAAATGTGGGCAGAAGAACCTTAGTTTGCAGGCACCCACCGCCGCGTACTTGGAGTGGGTGGCCAGGAGCAGAGGTGGGGTGCTGCCCTGGGGTCAGGGGATGGGGGCAGAGAGCCCAGGGGCAGCGGGGTCAAGCATTCTCACTGCCTTTGATCTGCCCTGTTACTGTCTTGGGCTGTGGTAGCACCCTGTGGGCAGATCACGTGGTCCCCGGGGCTCTCCCAGTGGGTCAAGCATGCAAGCCAGCACCCCAGAACACAGACCCAAGCAGTCCCGTAAGCTGTTGGCGACACAGAGTAGGGCAGGTGGGTTCAGTGATGGGATCGGCAGAGCCACACAGAAGCAGTGGAAGATGTCAGCTACTCCTCAGTGCTTAATTGAACCTTCGAGAAACAGGCATCGAATGGAAAATACCACCGTTGTATTAGGACACCTAACACATCTGCGTCACTTTCAATGCGTCGTGTTCGCAGAAACACAAACTAAAAAGCTTCCAGGCATGAGAACAGGAGAATCATATCTTTTAATACTTCCACAATATTTGAAGCGGGTATTTAAAGTGAAAAAAAGTAGTCCAAGTGTTTTTTTTCTAAATCACTGCTTAAGCATCTATAAACATTTTGAAGAAAAATAACCCAGGACAGAAATATAATAGAGATTGCACACGTTCATGAATCTATCTGACTCCTAACAAGCTGAGCTTGGGAGGCATGGGGCATTTTCTACGTTAGAAGCATAATTATAAATCGTTAAAATACCCACTTGATCACAGCACAGAACATTTTTATGGCTTCAGTTGAATGCTCGCTTAAGAATTTTCTCTGAAATGTACTCAGAGCAGAGACAGTTAAACAATAAAAGTGAGGGATTGTAAGACCATAATACTAACTTAGAAATGGTTCTAAATAGAAGCCGCTTCCCCTGGGTCGGTCTTTCCACATGTTTCATCTGCTTGTTTGCTTTTCCAGGTGGTAAGTCTTGAATGAAGGAAGGATGGTCTTTTGATTTCTATAGGAAGGAGTACCAGAATTTTCTCCCTTCCTTTCCATGTGCAGAGGCCTGTGAGGGGCTCACCTGTACCTTTCTCCCCCAGATGTCCCTGACTTCTTCTGATACAGAATCTTGGCTCTCTCCATTGTCCTTTAAACTCTTGGACCTTGGTAAAATCTGGTCATGCGGTCTTTCACTTAGCCAGAGTTGGTAGGGCTTCTCATCCATCCAAACCCTTAGCATGCTGATGGGGTAGTGGAAGGTAAGAGACAGATGAAGGATTGACTTAAGACAAACAGTAACTCAGTATCCATGTCTTGGTGTTTCTTTCTTGGAGCTTCCCCTGAGAATTCATACTTAGGGTTTCCATCACTCAGCAGTCCTATTTGGTAGGAAAACCTAGAAGTATGTATAGATAAAACCTTCTGCCAGTAAGTGGATCCCCCCGATGCACGTCCTAGTGAGGCAGACGTTATTCTGAAAAGTCAACTGTGTCTCAGGGACACATTTGTGTCCTAAGTCTCAGGCACAGGCATTCTGGGGGCTGACCCCCTTGCCAAAAAAACTTTCCCGACCTGAACGTCTGTTTTTCTTTCTTCCTATAAAAAACAAAACAAGACAAAACAGCCCGATTAACCCTGACGCACAGGGTCATGGTATGGATTTGTTGAGATCCTGCTTATGAAATATCACATATAGTGTCCTGGAAGCCATGTTAATGCAGGTGAGCCCCTTTTCTTCAGATGTCTGTCTGGTTTAAGCCAGCTAAGAGGCTGAGAGGGGAGTCCTCTTCTAGGCTCCACGCCGACCTTGGATGTTCGATAAATACTTTATGATGAATAAACAAACGAGAGAAGGCGACTTAAAAGAATGCCACAAAAGAGTAGTTTCATTTCAGAAAGAGACTTCTCCAGATTGAAAAGCTTTCAAGACTCATGGTAAATCGATAGTTCGAGGCCCTGGCGGGAATAGGAGGGATGTTTTGAAAGACAATGACCATTTCTAGGATTTTTCGATTTCTCCATCATAGCTTATCCGGTGATTATAAATTCGACAGTGCTTGTGTGGACTGTCCTTCTTTTTAGTTGATCTGCTGTCAGTCTTTGCTTATCTGCTTAAGCCCGTTGCCATTCAGTCGCTAGGCTTCAATCTTGCTACCTTGCTTTTTTAGCATTTACATGAATGAGATACATCTTTGCTTTTATTTATTTATAGAAAACATGATGTATTATACTGGCATTTCTGAAATGTTTGCAGGTAAGGTTTGTGATAAAACATGGGAAGATCCACTCTCTTATATGAGGGAGAATTTTCTTCTAAAACTTTGTCTAATGTCTGTCAAATAATCCAGAAGAGAGGTCATAACAAGCAACTTTGCTTTCCAGGCCAGACAACGGTGACAGACTCTTTCTTGCTCTTGGTCTGATTAGATGGACTGATTCATGTGTGGGTGGGAGCAGTTAGGGTCATGACAAGTAAGTGAGGGGATCTAAGGAAAGTTCCCGGGTCAAGGTTTCATGCAGAGGAAGTAATCCGCAAACACAGAACATCGCCATTATTATCGTTTTGTGAATACTTAGGTGTAACATATTTTCTACTCTCTTGCATGCTTCAAAAGTTAGTTCAGACATTTCAGCTAGGGACGCCGGGCTGGCACAGTGGATTTAGGAACAGACTCTTGGTCTCAGCTCAGGTCATGATCCCAGGGTCCTGAGATCGAGTGCAGACTCAGGCTCCTCACCGTTGCTCCTTCCCTACTGCCTATCCCCTGCTTCTCTTTCAAATAAATAGAGTCTAAAAAACAAAATTTTCAGTCAATGTAAATTTTAGGAAATTTTGGAAACTGATGGTTTTCTGTTACATAGTGCCCAAATATCATCAGAAATTGACTTGAGATGATGTATAACAAAACCCCCTTCTCAAAGGGGAAATGTGGTCATGTAGCAGTGTGTGCACAGACTTCAGTAGAAATACTATTCGTAGGAATCTGTATTTACGAATCCCTGAAATCAGGTGCACCAAGGCGGTCATGATCACCGCAGTAGGTTTTATGACGGCCCAACATCAACAACTACCCGGATGTCTATCAATATGAGATCATGTGAGGTCCATACTTAGTCTCTGAATATTTTATGAGAATGCCTTGATGTCTACAACATAAATGATAATAAGTAAATGATAAAATGATAAGCAAATATTTACCCCTTCTTAAGTGTTAGCACTGTTCCCCACAGCAAGCTTCTGGAAATTGTCCGGGATCTCACCGTTAGTGGCTGTCAGTGAGGGAAAGAATATGAGGAGGGTTGGATCTAGGTGTGTGCTGAGATCTCTTGAGTGGTTGTATCTCAAAGGGCTTTGGGGTCAGACGGCCCCGGGTAAGAACCCCGCTCTGCCACTGGCCAGCTGACCTCTGGGCAGTCAGTTTTGTCTTCTGTGCAAAGTAAAGAGCAGGCATGGCCTCATGGGGTTACGGGTGGGGGGAGCGGATGGGGAAGACATAGGGGGAGGGGCTCCTGGTGGGGGGACCTACTCTGAACTCCAGAATTGGCATGAAGATTATTTTAACCTGAAGGCATTGGGGAATGAGTAGCTGCAGAAAGAAGCCTTCATGGCCCTCATCTGACTCAAAACAGCCACTTCTGAGAGGTGAGGCGACTGTGAATCCCCTCCTCTAGGCAGATCCACTCGCAGGAGAGAGACTGAGGCAAACCTACCGGTAATCCTCTCCATGGAGGTTCATAGCACAGAAAAAGAAAAACCGCTTTCACCTGCATGAACAAATCTTATCACAAACTTCCCCATCTCTGGTTCATTCTCCCTAAAACCCATTTGTCTTTCCTAAAGAAACTCCTTTGTTCTTTCCTTAGAAGCCCTCTCTCCTCCCTCTTTCCCTGCTAAATGAGGTCCAAGAAGCCTCCAAATTCAGCCCCCGGGCTAGCTTCTTCTCTCGTTAACTTCTGTTTATATGAACACACTTTTTCTCCTGTTAATCTGCCTCTTGCCAGTTTCTTCTAGGGCCCTCTAAACGAGCCGGGAAGTCTTCCCTCCCTGACAGTGGCAGGTGCTCAGAGCATAGTATCATTACTCCCGTGACTCTGAAATCTCGGGATTCTAGTTTAGTCTGCATATTTAAAGAGTCCAAAACATACTGTGAGATTATAAATGAGATCATCAAGCATACTGAAATACAGAGGTAAACATTTTGAAATGGAAAAGATCTGGGTTGTACACAGAACATAATGTAGATTTCTTCTAATTCTGTAAAATTTTATGTAGGTGGAAATGTTACTGCAGAGACAAACTGTGGAGACAGATTACGTGAACAGAATATAGCGTCGCAAAACTTATCATTGAGCAAATGCGATGTCTAGTTAATGAGAGACATGCTTTTTTATTATGCCATATGTTGATTAGAAATGAGTGCTAATCTTGGGACACTGAAAAAATAAGATAAATTATTATTAAAAAATAAATAAATTGGAAATGTGATATCTCAAAAAAAAAAAGAAGAAGAAGAAAGAAATGAGTGGTAAGCAGTTTACAAATCAGACTTTGATGAAATCAAACATGAGCTCCTGATCTCTCTTTCCAAAGATTGGGACTTGGGTGGGCCTCTCGTCCCTGCTTCCCTTTTGGAGGAGAAGGAAGGAGGGGTGTCTCCAGGTGACAGGGACTGGTGTTTTGTGGATCCAGCTCTCTTCCCTGCTGTGGGGAGGGATGAGGCGGTATTGGCTAATATTTCTCCCAGTGCCTGGGACGTTGGCTGGAGCTTCTCTAGAACACAATTAATGATAGGAAGGATTTGTGGCAGAGGGATGGTGCTTGCTGTACCTAAGCCAGGGGGACCTCATGTCTGCCCGTCTCTAGTCACAGGGATCCCTACTAGAAAAAATCTGAAAAAAAAAAAAAAAAAAGGACTGGTGGGAAGCAATAAATACAGAAGACAATTATAATAAACCATAAACCACGGCTAACTGGAGACAGGGTTTCCGCATGTTAAGCTTCTCTGTACTTACTATCTGACTTTTCTAGCCAAGGCCATCTCTGTTTCTCATTTATTTTCCATGTCAACAAGGCTTTTCTTGCTAGTGAGAACACAGTCCACATTTTGTTTTTTTCTTTGTATTTTTTATTAAGAAACAGTGTAATATGCAGCATTTAAAAATAAATTAAACTATAATTTGGATTCGTGCATTAATAAAAGCAAACAAAAGAACACAGTGTAATAGGCCAATCTATTAAAATTTTGTAATGTTTGCATAGCGGCTTGAATGAAATAGGTTATTTAGTCCTACGCCTTTTCCTACACATGCTCTCAGAAGTCTACAGGGAGATGAACTTAAACTTTCCATCTAGAATTCTGAGGTGCTTAAGGTTTTGCTCTATTTAACAGGTTAGCCTGCCCGTTTCCTGGATGCTGTGAGAAGCCAGGAGATCCTGGGTCAGAGACAGGGGAGTGTGGGACTGACTTGGTTATTCAGAAAGCCTGGCAGGCAGCATCGCATTCTGGCCTTGGTTCCCCTTGAGCCCACGTCACAGGTGCGTCATGTTTGTGGGCCCAGATGATGTCTGTGCACGCAGGGGTTACATTCCAAGAGCTCAGGGAACCTGAATCGTTTGTGCAGGAAGCGTGCCTGCCCTTCATCTGGAAGGAAAAAGAATGATCTTACAAGACTGCTTTCTATAGAAATGTCCTTGAAAGACAGTTCAGTATCAAAGCTAACCAGGGCTTCTCTCTGTAAGATGTGCAGAAGTGTGGGAAACCCATGGAGAATTGTCTTACCTCTGCTCTGGCCCCCACAACCTTTTATCATCCCTAGAAAATGGTGAGTATATGTGGCGAAGGATGTGCTTCACATTTATTTCAACTTACTTTTCAGATATGTATTTCTTTTATGCTATTCTAAGCATAATTCTCGTGTCAGAGTTAATTTTAAAACTCATAGGGACCCTAATTATTTTGGTTTAACAGTACTGGTGACTCAAATTTAAAATGCTAAGAAAAGAGCATTTTGGGGGAGGGGTTTCTAAAATGATCAAAACAACTTTAGATAGACAATTAGTTGAAAAACAGCTATTTGATCTTGATACAATTTTAAACTTATTTGACTAAATCCTATATAAATGAACATTTCTTTTGAATGTAAAATTGTGACTACCACTCAGAAATGACTCTGATTTTTTTGTATACATGACAGCAAAATCTTGGGGTGGTGAGTATATTTCCGTTATAAACAGAGTGTAGGATAAATCCAAGTATCTGATTGGAGAAGAAAATTTTGAATGGGAAATGTTTTCAATTTCATTATTGCAAGATTGTTTGCTTGTTCCCCTATATTAAAATCGACAGTTTACATCTTTCTTAAAAATATGTATTTATTTAAAGTTTATTTTTTTAGTAATTTATTTAATAAACCCATGGTGGGGCGGGGGGCTTGAATTCAAGACCCTGAGATCAAGGGTTGCGCGCTCCTCTGACTGAGCCGGCCGGGGCACCCTGGCAGTTAGCCTCTTGAAAGAAATGAAAATCTGCATAGCAGGTTTTAGAAGTATTTATTTAGTTGCTCAGTGGTATTCACTCTCCTTCAGAAATTATTTAAAAATGGAGTTTTTGTTCAAGATATCTAACACTAGTGTGAAGTCCCCGCCCCCGCCAATTTCCTGTGCTGTAATTGACGTATGACATCTCCCTGGTGACATCTCCCTGGTCTTCCCTCACCCGCACATTCCCTAGGGTCTCTCTGTGCGTCCGGATCTCCTCTTCTAGTGACCCAGGCACACTGGATTAGGACTCACTCTAATGGTCTCATGATGTCTTGATCACCTCTTTATAGACCCTGTCTCCAAACATAAATCACATTCTAAAGTACTGAGGATTCGGGCTTCCACACATGAACTTGGTGGGGAAGGGAGAACACAATTCAGTCCTTCACAGTAAGTTAGATGAGTTCCCTACTTTATAAAATATTTTAATGTTGAATGAAATGCATATGGTACCACTTCAAGTCACTGGTACTTCTCGAAGAGAAATCTTCTAAATTTTGTACAAATAACCCATTTGATATATCATTATTTTGAACATATACGGGAGGCTGACAGGATAGTGCCATTCTGCCAGTAATCTGAATTGTTAAAGAATGCCCTCGGGCGCCTGGGTGGCTCAGTGGGTTAAAGCTTCTGCCTTCAGCTCAGGTCATGATCTCGGGGTCCTGGGCTCTCTGCTCAGCAGGGAGTCTGTTTCCTCTGCGCTCTCTGCCTACTTGTGATCTCTCTGTCAAATAAATAAAATCTTAAAAAAAAAAAAAGAATGCCCTCAAAAGTATGCCTAGAGTCAAGTTTAAATGTTATATTTAATTCTTTTCATTCAATTAACTTATTTAATTCCTTCAAGTTGCTGATAGGAAATGCACACTATTAAATACTCATTTGAGGCATTTCTTATAACACTAACAATACTTCATTTTGCTTTTTGGTGTCACTCTTCAAATACTGAAAGCTAATTCAGTTTCCAAAAAAGAAGCTTGTGGCATATATCAAACCACACACATTTTTTGGGTGATGTTCTGGTATTGTTTTCAACAACTATGCATTGCTTTTAAAGTATGATCTGGTTACTATTGGAAATATCTTTTTCTGCCTTTTTCTGTACTTTGAACCTCTTTGCCAATACCAGTGAGCCTTTCAGATACCTTATGAAATGTATTTCTCCTGATCATGTAAGAATATAGGGACAGAAGGAGTGCTGAGAAACCCTACTAGTTTTTCCGCAGAGTTAAGGAGACCTGTCTTGTCTCCTGGGTTCATATTTCAAACAGAAGGTAAAACTAAGCAGTGAAAGCCTATAACTTCGCAATGTGTTTTAAGAATACTTTATTTCAGTAATGTTTTGGTAATGTTTGCATTACCCTTCTTTATATAGCAGAGATAACAAATCACATCAATGAAGAACAGCATCTGGGACCCAGTTTCCAGCCCTGGGATGTGGATGAGTCCAGGGCCGGGCACTGTGGGTTTCTGTGTGCTGTCGCTGGGCTCAGCCGTGGGCTGGGTTCCCTGCTGAAGTAGGGGAAGGTGCTGGGACCAGCACCTGGGATCAGAGAGGTGATCGTTCCTTTTGCTCAGTCACTGGTTTGACTGTGTGACTTGCTTCCACTAAGAGTCCATAAAAGAAACCAGGAAATACTTATTAAGTGCATCCTATTCCTGACACATTGAGGTCTTCACATCAGAAGATATCACCTACACACCTAATGTACTTACACATTCTGTGCATTAATGAACACATATTACACACAAGCAGATCTTCTAAGGCCACTGCAGGTACACGTTTGCTTGTTTTAAGTGAGAAGAGAGATTATTCATTCATTTTCTAGAACATTGTTGAAGTAAAGTTATCTGCATAAGTTAAAACTTCAGCATGGGGCGCCTGGGTGGCTCAGTTGGTTAAGCGACTGCCTTCGGCTCAGGTCATGATCCCGGAGACCAGGGCTCGAACCCCACATCGGGCTCCCTGCTCGGTGGGAAGCCTGCTTCTCCCTCTCTCACTCCCCCTGCTTGTGTTCCCTCTCTCGCTGTGTTTCTCTCTGTCAAATAAATAAAATCTTTAAAAAACCAAAAAACCAAAAAACTTCGGCATTCACCTTGCACAAAGCACCCTGGTTGACTAAGCTCTCAAGGGGTGGGCCACTCGCTCCGGATCATACATCTGCCATTCCAATCCGGTTCACTCAATAAAACAAAAGGAGAGGGAGGATACTTTCCTTGATTTATCTATGTATCAATATTATGGTACTTTCCAGTTTGCTCAAATATTAAAAACAATTGATAATAAGAGCATTTACTTTAAAGCAACTGAGTAGAACTTTTACATGGTCTAACTACAGGAAATAATTTTCATATATCCTTTCATGGCCCATGAGCCTCTGGAAATAACAGGGACAAAATATTATTATTATTATTTTTTAAAGATTTTATTTATTTACTTATTTAACAGAGAGAAACACAGCTAGAGAGCGAACACAAGCAGGGGGAGTGAGAGAGGGAGAGAAGCAAGCTTTTTGCTGAGCAGGGAGCCCAACGTGGGGCTCGATCCTGGGTCTCCCGGATCATGACCTGAGCCGAAGGCAGTTGCTTAACCAACTGAGCCACTCGGGGGTCCCCAAAATATTATTTTTAATAGTAATAATTATTATTACTCCCCCATTACTCATGAAGAATCTGAGCTGTGGGGAGATTTAAGCATCTTGTCCAAGACCATCATGGTTCCATAATTAAAATGGCCAGAATTAGAGCTCAGGGAGTCCTGCACACTCTCTTAATTCCAGCAACATCCTCCCTCTGACCTCAGAGGTCTTAACATAAAATGAACAGGAGTGAGTGAACAATGAAGCTCGGATTTCCTAGGGTCCCACAGTAGAGTCTTAACGTTTATTTATTTTTAAAATCACTGAGACCTATTTCTATAAGCAGCATCACTTGTATTTGGAAATAAGGCATTGATATAAAAGCCTATCTTAGGACACCGGTATTTCAAACCAGAAATGACAAATACATAATAAGCATCTGGAAGGTCCTTTGTGGTCTTTAACATAGAATTGTGATGACTCAGTTTACAATAAAGAACGTAGCTCCAGAAGAGTCCCCCTAACGATCTTCTCTCATGATTTAGATCCTACTCATATGACTGTTAACTAAACTCAATGCAGAGTTGGCAGCTTTTCAGAAATGTCAGCAATTCCTAAAACAAATTATTTTGGAGACACATCTCTGGCACGTGAGCGGAGCCTCAGCCCTGGACTCCGGTCACCTTCAGCACAGCTAATATGGGAAGACTCCATCAGACGTGGTCTGCTCCTAAGAGTGGAACATTCAATTGTGATGCCTTGAAAGTGATTGGCTATTGAGTCCTGGTCCAACTGAAGCGTTCCTGGTGACCAATAATGGGGAAGGTTTTGGTGACTTGTTTCTTAATGCTAGGTGAGCCAGGAGGGATGCCATAAAGACAAGCCCATGAACCTCCTTCCACTAACTCATCAAAATTGTAAGAGAGGTTTTCTTGTTCTTACTTTGCACATGAATATGCTGGTTTCCCTGAGGTCACCGCTGTAAGGAGAGATGGGGAAGATGGGGTTTTTCATTCTCCCACATCCTAGAATAGAGAGTGGGGCTTTGTTCCTGCCAGTCTGTGTGTGGTCTGTTCATTCAGGTCTGTTCTGGAAACACCAAAGCGAAAGCATATAAGGCAAAGAATAGCTTATACCACCTCTTAAGAGATAAACATTAGCTTCACAAAAATATATGGGATCATTTCAGTAATAAGCCCCAAAGTGAAAGTGATGTGCTAGTAAGGCTCCCTCCTGTGCCAGACTCATTTCATTTAATTTCTGTATCTTTAAAGAAATGTATTATTGATTTGTACCCAAAGAGACTCGTGATAGTTCTATGTAAGACAAAAATAATGTGATTCCTTAAAATTAGAATGAATTAACATAATCACATAGGTGTATACACACACGTAGGATCCAATATTTGAATGTAATTAAAATTGTACGTGATGAATGTTTTGTTTTGTATGCAGATTCTCGGAAGTTGTAAAGAGTGCTTTCTCAATCTCCTCTTTTCGTAGACTGTTAAGACATTATTGCCACTTGAAATATTTCTTAAATAGTGTTCTGTCAAAATTTCATTAAAACAGAGCTAGAAATTCCTTTTGCTATATGGCATTGTCATCACACAGTCTGAAGTATGGTGTTCAGAATTTACATTCCATGAACAAAGTATTTCAGAAGGAAGTAATGATATCCAAGGAAAAGAAAACAATTTATTCAAGTATCCTTCCTAGGAAATCATTTTATTATATGTTCATACTGAGGTTTATAATTTTTGTCAGTTACACTCAAATAAATATTGACTTCCGTTCTTAGGTTGAACTGTAATTTTTTCATCACAGTGAATGTAGGAATTGATGTCCCTCCCTTGGATGTTGATCTGCACATCTTGGGTATTGAACTTGAGACAGAGTGGAAGGAACAGGATACAGAGTTTGCCAGATGAGCCACCTCTGCCAAATGTGCCCGCCATAACCAAGATGGCAGCCAAGTCCAAGGCCACAGTAGGCAGTGCTCGTGGACCGCCTACCTCCAGGCAGGCGTGGGAACATGACTTTTCAGAGATTATCTCACTTAATTGCACCTCAAACTTTAATCTTAGTTTGACCGAGCTCGTTTTGTAAATGAAAGCAGTGGGCTGGCAGCCCAAAATAGTGACCAAGACTGTGTTCTAGAAAGTGATGGTGTTGGTACACAGCAGCTCCTGGCCACGCCAGCCTGTGGTTTTAGCAGGAAGGTGGGGGGAGGCGAGTGCACATTCCTGACTCACCATTCAGAGCACCTGATCTTGGTGTAACAATTGCTAACCCTTGAAAAGTAGATGATGTTGGACAAAGATTACACTTTCACTGATCAAGAGAGGAAGGACAGAGGGCCTCCCAGTTGATGTTTCATTCACTGGCCAAGTGGAAGTATTATAGTGTCTGAGACAGGCACTGATTATCCCATTTGAGTTTTCTGTATTCTTAGTTCTATCTGTTCCCACCTGCTTGTCATGGCTTGAGTAGTGATTGGGCTTCGTTCGGTTGGGTTTGGTTGTTAGTTTCAAAGCAAAATGACTAGGCACACATCCTTCTTGGCCCAACTAAGAGCTTTGTTACTGTGCAGCATGAGTATAATCTGACTGTTTTAACTGCAGGTGGGTAGCGGAGTGTGTCCTTCTGGTGCAAGTGAGCACAAGAAAGGGTCAAGTCTTTTGTTCCCTAATTTTATTACTATTATATGAAGGAGCATTCCTAGAGCATCTTAGACCCTCTGGATGATAAAACTTGGAGAGGTCAAAGAATGCAGAACTTAAACTTTTGACGGTGGGTTCCAAGGAACTGACAGCATTTAGTTAGATTTAACATTTGACATGGGATTTTAACAGAGATACACCGTAGCTGGGGCTCTGTTTTCAGAGCATAAACTGGTAAGGTCCTTGGATGAGACAGCATTTTCTGTTAAGGTGCTGTGTTACGATTAGGAAAACCTTAGGTTGTTATGGCTATGTTATTGCATTAGGTCATCTTGGAAAATTGATGAAAAATCTGATGAATGATTGATGGAATCAATTTTTAAAGAGGATATAGGGGCGCCTGAGTGACTCAGTGAGTTAAGCGACTACCTTCGGCTCAGGTCATGATCCCGGAGACCCGGGATCGAGTCCCAGATCGGGCTCCCTGCTCGGCGGGAAGCCTGCTTCTCCCTCTCTCACTCCCCCTGCTTGTGTTCCCTCTCTAGCTGTGTTTCTCTCTGTCAAATAAATAAATAAAATCTTAAAAAAAAAAGATATAAAGCATCGGGGGCAGAGTCTAAAATGCTCAGAGCAGAAAGACCAGAAAAATCCTGGTCCAAAGGAGGCTAGAGGGGGTCCTGGGCTCAGGTGATGGGACAGAGGAGCCCAGCATTGCAGGGGACCTCACAGGGATAGACAAATACTTTGTACACGAGCTGTGATCTTCTGATTCACCCTACAGCTTCCTGAATATTGTTGTGTGGGAGGTAATGCTTCCTAAGGTAGGCAGGACCTTAGGGATGAGGGGGCGTGGATTCTCTGACAGGGGATAACTAAACCCATGTCATCTGAAGCCCAGCCATCTTTTTCACCCCTGGATATGAGTACGGAACACTTCAGGAAGCACTGTTTAAGAGAGGTTGCCAAACGCGGTGGAGAGGATGCCTGGGAACTCACTTCCTGGTCTTGGAGTCTGTGCTGTGATTTGTAATTTTTTTTGCATGTATGTGTTACTTTTAAAAATTGACTAAATAATTATTAACCTATCTATCAAACATTTGATTAAAGCATTATTACCATAATTAATGTGCATATACATACAGAGCATCACCCTTTTTTGGGTTTCCTGATATGCTGATATTTACATGACAAACAAGGCCCTGAGAAAGGAGTCACACGTTCCCTGTAGCAAGGTCCTTTGTCCTTTGGGCCTCCTAGACTGAGGCCTGCTGCCTGTGTCTGGGGGGGGGGGGGCACCGCCCTGTCCCGGGGGTCTCCCAGGAGCTCCCGAAGTGCAGCTAACTTGTGGCAACCTGACCACACACAAAGAACAGCCATCCTACCGCTGCAGACTCTAATTTCCTGGACTTCGGTTTTGCCTTTAGAAATGAAGGGTCTGGAACTAGAACCGCGTCCAGGCCCTTCCAGCTCTCAGGTCCCCAAGTCAAGGGCGCTTGCTGCACAGATTGTCTTGGTTGCCGTGGATGAAGGGCCGCCTGTGAGCGTCTTCACCGTTTAGAGATTAGGAAATGCTTTAGGGGAAGAGCAGTTTTCCAAAAGCCAGCTTTCAAGGGTGGCGGGTTTATAGCCCGCTTAACCTTGCCCCTGAAATTTAAATCACTCTGCAAATAAGGAAAGCTTAGAACAATGGTGACTAATCCAGGCCCTGAAGAAAGGTTGTTACATCCCTTTTAAGCTTTAGCGGCTTTTCTATAAAGCAGGCAGACTTTTACATCTGAACAGAGGGAAGCCTCCATCCCTCAGGGCAGGAGAAGAGAGGGCGTGAACTCGGTGTTCTGCAGACACACTGATCCCTTTCTCCCTTCTCTCCCAGGGTTTTCCAGGAAACACAAACGCAGACAGTGTGGTCCATTACCGACTCCAGCCTCCCTTCGAAGCCAGGTTCCTGCGCTTCCTCCCCTTAGCCTGGAACTCTAAGGGCAGGATCGGGATGAGGATAGAAGTGTACGGATGCGCGTACCGTAAGTGGTGCTTACCCCTCCGCCCCCCTCCCTGAGATCAGTGACGGAGGCACAGGCTCTAAGGGCTGGGCTGAACAGCGAGCTGGACTTCCCCAGCCTTTTAGGTATCTCTGGATGTAAAACTGGTTTTTATGGAAAGCCTGGATATTGCTGTATTTAGTTATTTTTTACGTAAATGTAGAGAAGCACTGGAACTCAGCCTCAGAATCCTAGATTCCCAGAAGAGAGCAAGGCACCCGTTTTAGAGTTGGGTGTGTCATCAACATTACGAGGTTCAAGTCAGCAACCGTAATTGACGGTGACGGATGGTGCTGTTCTTGGACAGTGAGGTGACGCCAGTGACATCGGGGATCCTGTTTTCCCCGTGCTTCTCCCATATTCACTGCTCGAATCCCCACTTTCCTGACGTAAACCTTTGTTTGAACATCTTCCCTCTTTTCCCCACTGATGAGAAGAGCCAGCGTGAGCATGAACACAAGCAGAAACGCATTCCGTGAATCGACTGTACCGATGCCATTTTGTCGCCTTTTTGATGATTCAGAATATACTGGAATTTTTTAAATGAGTACAAAAAGAAAAAAAGCTATTAAAATTTTTTCTAGAAAACTGGAGAATAACCCAAAGAGTATGTTGGATGGGAACGTCTTGGGAGGTTGGGTTTTTGGTCACACTTCTTTTCATACCTGATCAGAGCAGTAGCTTTGCAGAAAAGGGTCAATAAAATCTGTCATATGCAGAATATTTAAGGTGCCATGTAAGAATTTACCGGACACTTGCTATTCGCAAAGAACTGTTAGGGATTGAATGTGGGGGGCCCTTCTAAAATGATTGGTTTTCCTTGTCAGGATTTTATGAGAAGCCATAAAATCATACAAAACAAATGTAAAATATTGGAACATGAACCTGGGGCCTAGGGAGTAGGGTGGTCAGTGGGTTTTCAAAGTGGAGGGCTTGGGAGAGGGGCGGGGGGGTAGGGAGGGGTTTCTGGGAAGGAGGAGGAAGGAGCATGCGCACAGTGGGTGCGGGGTTCTCCCTTTCTGCGGACTCAGGAATCCGGGAGGGTGTGGGCCCCGTGGGGTGTGGGGAGTCGCTCCACAACTGCGATACCATCGCCCCTTTGCTCACCCCACAGACAATGAGACTTTCTGGAGGTGAGGCTCACCATCCCAGAAGCAACCCCATCCTAGATTCAAGAGTCCCCTTCGGCCTCACCTCCGTCCGTCTTCCTGACGACAGTCTCCCCCTTTCAGTCCGTTTTCAGACCCTGTCTCTGTGTTGGCATTTCCGTGCAGCATTTAGCAGAGGTGGTTTTCCGATGCTGTCTGCCTTTTTTCTCTTTCCATCGTCCATCTCCTTCCCTCCTTTTGTGTCTGAGATCCATGATTGTGCTCACTGCTGCAAGTGCCTGGGACACCTGATACTCTGTTTTCTCTTTGATCCCATAAAATTAGATTCTCCTTTCTCCTATTACTCTGGAAACAACTTCAGGCTTACTGACTTCAAAGCAGCACATGCTCTTTGATGGTGAGTGGCCATTACTTGATGTTCTTCATGAGGAGGTATTACTCCAGTACCTTGGGTTAGAGGTCAGTACCAGGGAGATCAAAGCTATGGGTCTGGTCCCCAGAAGGGCCTGCGTGCATCCTAAGGTCAGCAAACATGAGCTGTCGGCCACAGGGGGCTCTTAGCCTAAAACTGTAGACTGATAATAATCATCACGGCTTGTAAAACTATGCAGAGTACATTGCTTAATAGTTGGGGCCTCTGTTTGGTCTTTATTTTTATTATTAATAAGAGTAATTGTTCAAGCATAGAGCCTCACACTTTTATTTTTGACAGTAATTGTATATGATATGGCTTATAGTGCAAACTGCTAATCATTGTCTTTTTTTCACCCCCATTTTAATTTTCACTGCTCTGTTGATACTGAGAAAATGTCCAAATTGTATATCTTAGCATATAATGTCTCTTAGATGCAACTTCTCTTTCTGGTTTCATTTGTTCAAACTCCAATTACAATGATATTGACCACTATTCCTGTAAACACCAGGCATTTTTCATGGCTTCCTGGTGTGGCACACACATGTTCTCAACCTGAAAATCCCTCCTTCCCCCCAACTCCTAGAGTGAATGTGGAGTGTGTGTGAGGACTTCTTAGAGTCCCTTGCCCCTTCCAATAGCCCTGGGCGGTGTCCAGTGCCATATCCCCATGGACTTGTTCTAGGCTTTGTGTCTCACTCTAAAAGGAACTCTGTTTAGGTATTCTCCGCTTTCTTAAATTTCCAATGACATTTACACACTCCGATCAATTCCACGTCAGCACCCTTGACTCAGGTCTCTGAAACCACTGACACTGACACTGGTCCCAGGTCCTCCTTCATTCCTTTCTCCACTATGATTCTTCTCTGGGGAGTCCTCTGCTCCTTCTTTTCTGCGTTGACTCTGCATGTCCTGGCCATTGTCTTCTCAAGCATTCCCTTGAGCTTGTGCTCGTCCCCTCATGTGATGGCGTGCTCTTATAGTGTCATTTTAGGTTTATTAGTGTGTTGTTTGTTTGAATAAGGGAGGAGAGAAAGAAGGAGCGAAGAACAGAAGGAGAGAAAAGAAGAAGGAAAGGAGTGCATGAATCCTTAGGAATATGGCATAGGTAGGCACAGAGTGGCCAACACCATGGAGAGCTACCAGTCGTCCGTGTGGCACTGTAGTCCTGTGTCAGATCAGGCACTGAAAATAAAATTGGGAGTAAAACATGTAATTGGCCATTTTAAGATATTGTATTTATCTGGGACATCTGGGGGGCTTAGTCAGTTAAGCATCCAACTCTTGATCTCTGCTCAGGTCTCTATCTCAGGGTCATGAGTTCAAGTCTCACATTTGGCTCCACGCTGGGAATGGAGCCTACTTTAAAAAAATTAAAATACTGTGTTTATTTAAAAATGTATTGACTGTTGCAGCAAAAATTTATAAGTTTTATCTAGCGGCTTCAACACATGTCAATATTGATAAGCCTACTTTCAACATTCTATTTTATATATAATATCAAGTTTATGTTTTATATACAGTGAGATACACATTCACTGACCCGTGTACATTCTGATCTTTCTTCCTTTGTATTGATCCATATTTCCACATATCATTTTCCTTCCCCCTCAAAGACTTCATTTAAAGTTTTCTTGCAGCATAGATCTGCTGGTGAGGAATCTTTCCCTTTTTGTATGTCTGAAGAAATTTGGTTCTTTGCCTTCATTTTTGAAAGTTATTTCAACTCAGAGTAGAATTCTAGCCTAATCTTTTTCTGTTTGTCACTTTCAAGAAGGCATTCTTCTGTTTCCAAGCTTGCTTCCTCTCCACTAAGAAATTCGCTGCCATCTGTAATGATGTTTCTCTGGATGTGACCTTCCCTATTTTCTCTCTAGTTGCTTTTAAGAGTTTGAGCCATTTGTTTCTGGTTTGAGTCCATTTTATTTTTATATTCTGTTTCTTGTGTTTGGATCGCATTAGGCTACTTGGATTTGTGGGTTTATAGTTTTCATCAGCTTTGGAAAGTTTCAACTATTGTTTCTTCAAATATTTTTTCTGAATTTTCCCCTCACTCTTTGCCTTAAGGGACCCAATTATCTTCAGATAAAACATGTATTAGGCTGTTTGACTTTGTTTTGTTACACAGCTTCACTGATGTCCTTTTCTTTCATTATTGTTTTTTCCTCTTTGTTGTTGCTGTGTCCTCAGGTCACTGGTCTATTTTTCCTGCAGTGTTAAATATGCCAGTATCCCCATTCAGTTTATTTTTCAACTTAGACATTATAACTTTTCACTTCTTTTTAAAGTATCTTTTGTGTATCCACTTGACTTTTTGAACACATGGAGGACAGTTATAACGACTACCTTAATGTCTTTCTTTTGCTAATTATAATATCAGTGTCACTTCTGTTTTGAGTGATACTTTCCTTATTGTGGGACCTTCCAGCTTCCTTGTGTGCCTGGAAATTTTTGAGTATACACCGGACATTTTGATTTTTACGTTGTTGATGCTGGATATTTTTGCTTTCTTACAGCTTGAACTTTCTTCAAGGATACATTGGATTGAAGGGATTTGATCCTTTTAGGTTTTGCTCTTCAAATTTGTTAGCCCCCACAAGAGCAGTGTTTGGTCTAGGGTAATTATGCTCACCACCGAGGTAAGACCTTCCACCCAATGGCAGAGCCTGGTGAGATTTCCAGTCTGGATAATGCGGTGGGCACCGTTGCCAACGCTGTGTTCATGCCAGCGCTCTTTCCCAGTCATCCTCTTCAGTGGTTTCTTTCCTGGTCTTGATGAGCTTTATCACTTGCACGTGAGTGATCGGTGCTTTGCCAAATGCTGATCACCAGTGTTCTCGCTGTTTATCCTTCTCTGCTCCATGCTTTCCCTGTGGCCCCCAGGTGATTTGTTCCCACCAGAACCCTGACTCTGTCCCCTCTTCTCAGAGTATCTGCTGGGCTCTGCCCCAGTTTCTCCTTCCTGCCCTGTGACCTGGACACTTTCTCAAGGCAGTGCCCCAAGTGGTGTTCCAGGGCTCACCTTGTATGTCTCATCTCTTGGGCATGATGAAAATCATTGTTCTGTGTCCCCCCCCTCCCCCCGCCTGACACACACACTATCTTCTGGCTTCAAGTGAGAGAGTAAATCTAGTTATTCCATCCTGGTACAGAGCAGAAGTCATCAGTGCGGTTCTTATTCCTTTGGCCCTTCCTTTTCTTCACCCAGTGCTCTCACATAATACTGTAGCCAACAGCCGTGTTTCAAGTGCTGCTGTACACACTGCTGGATGTTGACTTAGTTAATGCACCATTTCAATGCTGTGTGGGAAAGGCCCGTTTGTCTTCTACAGGTGAGGAAACAGGCACAGACGGGCCAAGCTTTCCCACAGTAGAATCAGGGTCTGGGCCCTCACAGGCCAACTCCAGCCCTTTCTCTGAGATACTGCTCTGTGTTGCTCTGAAAGTCTGGTTGAGGGACCAGATCCTTCAGAAGCTATGAGTCTGTCAGTACAAAGATAGTCTCACTGCTGATAAATGGATTTCTTTCCCTAAGTGGCTAATATGTGTGGGTCCTTTTTTTCATAATACTGTTAGTGATGGTCATCAAATATAAATATTGTGTAATGTAAATATATGTGTAATATATATGTAATATAAATATAAATTTATATATGTAATAGAACTATAATACAAATATATATGTAATATAAATATCATAAAAATTCAAATGTCCATAATTAATACAAATAAACAACTCTAACATATTTTCTTTGGATAAAAACACCAAAATAATGCATTAAATTACCCTGTAGCATCATATCTAACTTTTACAAGAAAGCTTCATGAAAAATGTCTTTGCATGTAATTCAACTAATTAAACAATTCGGATACTTGAAATAGAGGTCACTTATTATGAATTAGAATGGGAAGCAATAGTTTTGTCTATTGTAAGAGTACAGAGCCTACATTCCAAAATGGAAAATACAATACTACATCAAAAATAGTGTTTTTCCAATGTATATGATTTTAATTTATAATTATTGGTTTTATTAACTGAGGTTATATTTTGATGACTGTCACTAACATATGGCATGAAGGTGAGGGGACCTTCATTTAGTGGAGATTGCCCTCAAGGGGGGGCCTACCTGGGGCTGTCCCCCATCTGCACTTGGAGAGTTAGCTGCTGCAGACTCACTGAGCTATGTATTTTCTGTTGCACAGTATGATGTTTTGGTTTAATTTTTAAAAATCTATTGCCTTTAAAAAATTGTGATGAGTGATACATGTTTAAAAATGTTATTTTATATTTCGTGACTTGGCAGTTTGTTTACAGATATTCAGGTTGATTTATGAAGGTTGGTAAGTAAACAACATTTTATAGAATTGATTCTCTTTCACGAGGCCTATAATTGAGTTTCCAATCTAAATGTTCCCGTTGTAAGTCGTCCTTGTGTTAAGGTGTACTCTTATTTTTTTTTTAATATTTTATTTATTTATTTGACAGAGAGAAACACAGCCAGAGAGGGAACACAAGCAGGGGGAGTGAGAGAGGGAGAAGCAGGCTTCCCGCCGAGCAGGGAGCCCGATGTGGGGTTCGATCCCGGGTCTCCAGGATCATGACCTGAGCCAAAAGCAGTTGCTTAATGACTGAGCCACCCAGGCGCCCCAAGTGCACTCTTATTTTTCATGTGGGCTTCACAGAGGGGCTTCTTGATCAACAGTACAGCCCATTGTGTGGACCATGTTGGCTACTTTCCGGTGCCTGCCTGTAAATTGCATGTGACGAGTGCCCTGTGATTGGTAAGGTCTTACATTCTTTCTTTCCAGACACTTCCCCAGAGAAGACCTCCCCCGCGACCTTGCTTCTACTTCCTCCATCCTAACTGTGAGCTTCCTTGTCTCTAGTTTCCTTAGAAACCTACAGTAAGACTAGGATATTCTTGGTGAAATGCATTATTTTCATGATAACAAAAGTGAGAAGGTAAGGGGAAGCACTGTCAGTTCTGGGAGGGCCTGGCCACTACACCCACGTTAAATGAAAATACAGGGGTGCCTGGGTGGCTCAGTTGGTTGGGCGACTGCCTTCGGCTCAGGTCATGATCCTGGAGACCCGGGATCAAGCCCCACATCAGGCTCCCTGCTTGGCGGGCAGCCTGCTTCTCCCTCTCCCACTCCCTCTGCTTGTGTTCCCTCTCTCGCTGTGTTTCTCTCTGCCAAATAAATAAATAAAATCTTTTTTTTTTTTTTTAAAGAAAGAAAATAGAGCTGTACTTGGAGGAACGAATAGTTTAAGTCAGGGCATTGTGAAGGGGTGGGGAGAGAGGAATAATAGAGAAAAATGGTCTTTTAATATCAAAACTGTATTTGCCAAAACCAAATCCCTTCCAAGACTGAATTGGAAGCTATGGAAGACTGTCCATATAAAACCAATCTTCTGTATTATTCCACAGAACCCATAATATTTACCTATTTTTTGACCTCATAAATATATATTCAGGAAAAGCCACAAAGTATATTGAATTATGAAATAGGCAGATCAACAAAAATAATTAAATTTGTGAATTCCCATATAATATAGGGTTTTTAATTTTTAAATCAAAGAAGGATCGCTACACGTCTTGCTGTGACCTAGTTCTTATCACGACCACTTATAAGCAGTCAGGGGCCCGGCACAGAAAAGATCACCGGTTAATGCTGCTGAGTGTGGGATGGCAGGTGTTGGTAAAGGGCCAGGCAGCGTACGTTTTTGGCTTTGTGGGCACCTGTGCTTTCCGCCACACTTCTTTGTTTGTTTTTGTGGTTGTCGTTCTTGTTGTTGAACCTTTAAAAATTAGCTCGTGCGACCATACAGGTGGCAGAGTGATGTGGGTCATTTTAGACGAAGAGAAAGAGTAGCCTCACATTCCAGACTTCTAAAAGGAATTCCTGCATTTTATCTGTGCTCTTTTTACCGCTCTTCGCTGAACTTACGTCTGGTATCATTTAAGATTTTAGTGAAACTATCAGGATTACTATAAGATATATTGATTGAAGTGGTTTTGTTTTATTCCATTGATGACATCTCTAGATTATAATTCAGTCCCCTTCTAGACTTAGAGAACCTGTCAAAATATATGTTAAATGTGCCTCTAAGATATAATGTGATGATTAGCATCTGGTTGATTGTTCTAGGTACTAGTGTTGGTGATTTCAGAGAGAAAATGAAAACAATACAACAAAAGGGTTTTCAGGCCATTCTTTTGTGTTTCTATAAATCCAGTAAATTTTCACTGCTCCGTTTAGCCTGAGGGGAATGTTCCAGGAAATATAATCTAGGTTCTTTAGAGCAGTGCTTGTCATATGTAGTCATCAGACCAGCAGTGTCAACATTGCTAGGGAACACGTTAGAAATGCAGATTCTCAGGTCCCTCCCCAGGGCAGCAGAGGCATAATTCTGGGAAGGGGCCCACGATTCTGTGCATACTCAGCATACCAGGACGTCCTCATCCCTAGAAGACCAGTGTTACTCTTACAAAGCCATAGCGGCAACAGGGAAACTGGGGACAAACACGATCTGATCAAAAGAAGCGTGATAAAATCATTTGTGGAACAAATATTTCTTCTTCGCTAACTGCAGAAGTGAGCCTTAATTATTATCATTGTGCCGGCAGATAAACCATACCAGTAAAACGTGAAAGCCTTTAAATTCTTGTTATCAGATTCTCATTACTTTATTGTCACCTGACACGCTGAAGGACATCATCTGAATTTGATAAAGGGTTATGTTTTTATCAGACATTCATTTAACTATGCAAGGAAGAATAATTGCTTGTCTCCATGATTTTTAGACACACTGCTGTGTTTATATATTTTCCACCATGTGTGGGACTCAAAATCAAACTCCAGAATTTTCAAAAGGTGGCTGCATGGAATAAAGGATTCCTTAGAGTTGCAAACATAAAGGGTTTACTGTGAATATTTTAGTTCATCTGAATGAAATGCTGGTCCCAGTGTACGTTAGCCACAGTCTTTTGCGACGTTAAATAAACGACATTGTATCATTGCCTCAAAAGACATCAGCTTCCTGTTTCATTGGCTTTCTTTTGCACCTTTATTTATTGCACATACACATTTTAAACACATTTATTTTTTAAAAATTTTAGTGCTGTGTACACACTATGTTACATTAGCATCAGGTGTACAACACGGTGATTTGATGGTTTTATAGGTTAGACGATGTTTATTGCACGTGTAGCTGCAGCAAGTTCCCATACAGCACGATTAGAATATCCTTGACTGTATTTCCCAGTTGTATCTTTCATACCATGATTTACTCATCCATTCCACAACTGGAAGCCCGTACCTGCCAGCCCACTTCACCCATTTTACCCCTCCCCCCACCTCATCCCTTTGAGAACCACCCGTTTGTTCTCTGCGTTTATAGGTCTGATTCTGCTTTTGGTTTGTTTATTCATTTCTTTTGTTTTTAGATTCCACATATGAGTAAAATCATATGTTTTTTTTATATTTTAAGGAACAGTAGCGTCTTGTCTTTTTACTTGTGAAATGTGAAAAATATGAGAGATTATTCTAGGTAATATGAATCCCTTTGTGCGTCTCTTGTTCAGTTTTCAGTTGCTTTGACCAGTGTTCTTTCAACGTTAATGATAAAATACAGCTTTTTCAATAAAGAAAATGCAAGTGACCTTGGTTGTTGGAAAATAAGACTATCAGAAAGTTGGGGGACAATGGCAGCTTTGTAGCCATGATGTCCTGCCGTGGGAAGTGACTTCAACTTTTTTACCGATCTTCATTGTTTACAGGATGAGAAGTGGCCAATACAAAGGCAGAAGCAACTGGGCTTAGTCAACAGCAGGATTTCTAGCTGATACATGTTAGGGAAAATGCCAGGAAAGGCAAAGAGTGGAGTTTAGGGATCTCAACTACTGGTATTGAAGGAGAATTAGCAGCACCATGTTTTTCCTCTGTGCTAAACAAATCAGAGATACATTATGTCTGCATATGGTTTTGTCGACTTGCTCATTTCAACGCATGAGTAAAGATGTATTATACTTATATTACTTTTTAATGTCTCCTGCTGTAGGATCTGAGATGGTTAATTTTGATGGAAAGAGCTCCTTGCTATACACATTTGATCAGAAATCCGTGAGTCCAACAAAAGATGTTATTTCTTTGAAATTTAAAACTGGGCAGACTGATGGGATTCTACTCCACAGAGAAGGACAAAATGGCAAACACATAACCCTGGAGTTAGTTAAAGGAAAGCTCATCTTATCTCTTAATTCAGGTAAAAAACTATAAGTTGGTGGTTTTGAAAATAGGCTTATTTAGATGAAAGTGTCTTTTTATGCTTAGTTTTTCACAGGTAAGTAGTTAATTTTTCCTGAAACCAGAACAACTTTTGAGAAAGAAAGAAGACCCTAAAAATAATTACTTTGGAGCAATAGGTGGAAACGAGAATGGTCTAGGCAGATGGGATCATGGTCGCTCCACAGTTGAGGTGTCCTATGGATAACAAGACCATTTGCGCTTGTTCAATAAATAACCTGGGAATATCTTTTTTTTTCCTTTTTTAAAAGATTTTATTTATTTATTTGACAGAGAAACACAGCTAGAGAGGGAACACAAGCAGGGGGAGTGAGGGAGAAGCAGGCTTCTTCACGCTGAGCGGGGAGCCTGATGTGGGACTCTATCCCAGGACTCCAGGATCATGACCCGAGCTGATGGCAGAGGCTTAACCCTCTGAGCCACGCAGGCGTCCCAACCTGGGAATATCTTAAAGACAAGGGTAGATAACTGAATTTATGAGGTAGTACTATACATGAGGTTCTGGGAAGAAGATATTTTTGAGAAAAATGAAAATGCGACAATTAATCATAAAAACAAGAAACACAGAAGAAATCATTCACGAACGAGAGACGCTTGTAGGTTAAGGCTGAGATGAAAGCAGTTGACCAGTTCTCCAGATAGAAGGATGCAAGGAAAGTAACGGGGAGAAGTGTTGACCTCCCACGGGTCAGCCATGGTGCTGAGATGGATGGAGTGGTTCATTTGCTTCGCCTGTCCTTCTAGGCCATGCTAACCTGCCCTTTACTGATGCCCGTGCGACCCTCACCCTGGGCAGCCTGCTGGACGACGAGCACTGGCATTCTGTCCTCATCGAGCTCCTGAACACGCACGTCAACTTCACCGTGGACGGGCACACTCAGCATTTCCAGGCAAAGGATGAGCCCAGCTATCTGGACCTTGACTATGAGGTGTGAACATTGCTTTTCGAGCATTGCAGATTTTATTATTTAAATGCACCATAACCTTCTAAGAAAATACTGCTATGCAGAGAAATTCCCTTTGCTAGTAATTTGGAATTCTGGTGAAACGTTTCCCACGAGTGACATCGGCCCAGTGGGACACACACGTGCGCTGTTGAGATGTGAGTTTTCACAGGAGAGGAAGTAGTCATTAAATTTGGAAAATGTGTAGTTGAAGAGCTCTCAGTATGACAGGCGGCACATTACAATACATTTGTTCAGACAGTTCTCTGTGTTTTCTCTGGTGTTGGTGGTGAGCTGTTCCCCCCAAGATTTCTTTGTGTTTTCAGGCAATTCTAAACAGGATTAGCAATCTAGGGTACTTTGGAGAAGTAATCACCGTATGTTCCAACCTGCTTTTTTGAGAACGAGAGAGAGCCAAAGACACGTGATTTAAAATACTGTTTCTTGAGATATTTAAAGGCTTACCATGTTCGTGGCATGTAGCCCACACATATCTAACCTGCACTGAGGCACACCTTTTGTTCTGCCAGTTCTTCTCAGCACATCGATCAGAGCAAATGGGATGATTTCAACATTCATTTGGTCTAAGTGGCCTCAGCAGAGGAGGCAGCTGGAGAGCCTGGTCGTGAATACGATTATTAATGACTTCATTATTCTAACCCATCAGCAGCGTCCTGGCAAAGACCAGGAACCTGAAGTCTGGGTTCTAGAAAGGTTTATAAAGTAGAATATCATCGCAGTCAGCTGCCTTGTCATCCAGATTGAGAGTGGCCGAAGAAATAAACGTACAATGTTCCCCGTCCGCTGAAGCGATGCAGCCATTTGACTAGCAAATTACGAGAAAGGGGTGTTTAACCTACTTCTCTAAATATAATAAAGAAAGCCTTGGTACATCTACATCTAAAACTTCACTTGAAATTAACATGATAATGTTAAGGTAATGCCAGATAGATTGGAGGCAATTAGCCTATACCTGCTAAGCATTAATGTTTTAGGCAGATAATCAGAAAATTATTAAACAATATTATTTATGCCATTTTTTTCTTTCTAAGATCAGCTTTGGAGGGATTCCTGGACACGGAAAATCAGTGGCATTCCCACATAAAAACTTCCATGGCTGCTTCGAAAATCTCTACTATAATGGAGTGGATATCATTGATTGGTACAAGAAACACAAACCACGGATCCTCATCATGGTAAGAACGTGTATATGCAGGGCTAAAGGCAAAGGGAACTGCAACTTGTCCGATTGATGCAGGCTTAGAACATGCCTCTTCTGAAGGCAGGGAAAGTGCCAATCATATACCTTATTAAGTTCATATTTGATTTAATTCACTAAATAGTTAAATTTTTTAATTTATTTTTTTTTAAATTTCAGTTCTGATTAGTTGACATACAGTATAATATTAGTTTCAGGCTTACAATTTAGGGATTCAACACTTCCCTACAGCACCTGGTGCTCCTCCCAAGTGCCCTCCTTCATCCCCATCGAGTGTGTCTTAATTTTTGCAGGTGTATGGGAACGGATGCACGCTTCTGCCAGTGTGTCATGGTGTGTTCGAAGAAAGACTTTTCAGGCAGGGTGTCTGTTTGGGATTGATTTCCTCTTGCTTCTTTCTCCTGTTACTGAACTCCAAGTTCAGCGGCCTGTCACTCGCTCGAAAGGCCAATCCTCAAGAGATGAATTTGGATGGGAAAGGGATTTGAACTTAATCTAATTTGAGGCTGGCAACCTGGGGAGACGGTGGACTCTTGGACAAGAGAGTCCAGCCACTGCCGGGTTCCTGCCCGGCCCATGGATTTGTAGAGGCGTCCGGAGGTGGTCCGTGATGGGAGGGTGGCGATCGCAGCATGTCTTGATCCTGCGCAGACCCTGTGGTGCTGGCCGCAAACCGTGTCTCCGTGCACAGGGCCTGGGCCTGGGGCTCTCGTTCCTGTTTGGTGATGTGCAGGAAAGCCCCACTGTTTCTGCAAAGGGAGGCAAAGGCTCACGGATACACAAAGGGAGGTTCGTAAAATCATTCGTGTGACCTAGAAAAGGAAAACATTTGCCGGAAAACCTGCTTGGCTATTCAGAAGGCAGATGTGGCTTCGAATGGGCAACTGGGAAAGTTCGGGTCCTTCTCTCCTCAAGGCCAGGGAGCTGTCCACTCTGGACCGGGGACTTAGGGTAGCAAATAAAGAGCGAGTTCTCCTGCAGCATGTGAACCCCTGAGACGGGTTGGAGTGCTGTCTCTCCACATGGCTGCAGGCCCTCCGCCCCGGCTGGCATGTTCCCGAGCTAGTGTCTGTCCTTCCACGTTTGGTTCCTAAGAACCGAATCCTCTACAAGTCAGAACACCCAGCTTCACACACGTATTTGTGAATATCGATGCCTCTGCATCAAGCTTCCTTTACAAACAAAGGGGATTGTCTTACATAAGCTTTTCTCCATCTCGATTTTCCAACTCAGCTAAACCTTGTGGAAATGCTTTTTCTATTTTTTTAAGATTTATTTATTTATTTGAAGGAGAGAGAGAGAAGAGTGAGGGTAGAGATGCAGAGGGAGAAAAAGTGGATCTCTCAAGCAGACTCCCCGCAGAGCATAGAGTCCCACATGGGACTTAGTCCCAAGACTCTGAGATCATGACCTGAGCCAAAATCAAGAGTCAGTCACTCAGCTGGCTGGCCCACCCAGGGGCCCCTAAACCTCGTGGAAATTCTTCCAGCCGCCCGCTGCGCCGCTCTGTTGTAATGGCTGCTCAGTGTTCCAGTAGGACAGTTATTTCCTACTCAAGACGTTTGCTTTATTTTTGCTTGTTCTACCACCAGTGGGCATCAGCACCGGATGCTGGGTCTTTTATTCTGATGGCAAAGGTTTCAGGTGTAGAATTTTTTTTTGGTTGAAACTTTGACACAGCTTTTGATTTTAATAAATGCTTTTGGGTTGTTTTCTGAAAAACAAAACAAAACAAAACACAACGCACCTGTCACCTGACATTTGTACCAGTGTGTAGGGCAGAGCCCTCCCCGCACGTCTCGGGCAGCTGCACGTTGTTAGATAGCGCTCGGGCTCGTGCCCGCTCAATGGACATAAACTGATCATACCTGATTGTTACTTCGTTTCTCTGACGACTGACGAACGAAAGAATCCTCTTTGTCCATTTCAGTCTGCTTTGCTGATCATTGTTATTCTTATTCTTTTGCCTAATATTATTAAAAAAATTTTTCTTGTCCATTTATGAAAATTTTTATTTTTAAAGATTTGATTTTTTTAGAGAGTGTGAGTTGGGGGAGGGGCAGAGGGAGAGACAGAATCTTAAGCAGGCTCCCCGCCCAGCACAGACCCTGACACAGGGTTCAGTCTCATGACCCTGAGATCGTGACCTGAGCCGAAATCAAGAGGCGGTCACTCACCTGAGCGAGCCACCCAGGTGCCCCGATGTATAAGAGAGTTTCCTGTTTCATAGATTACCCTTTGTCATTCGTGATCCAAATAGTTTTTCAGATTAACCAATTTTATATGAAATATAAGCTCATGTTGTAATATAATTATATATTATATATTTTATCTTTATATTAAATGTTATATCCTATGTGGAGAATATAAATGTCTTTATTTGTATGCACCCAATGTTTCTATGTGTTTTCTTTTTAATAGCTTTGTGGTATTTGGTCTTGCTTGGGAATACTTCTGAAACCCTAACCTCTAGATATAGTCTCCCGGATTTGCCCATAAAAAGTTCTAAAATGGTTTTATTTATTTATTTATTTATTTAACCAAATTAATTAATTAATTATATTATATTATTTTATTTTTTCAGTGTTTCAAGATTCATTATTTATTTATTTTAAAGTTGAATAAAGGGGCAGTGGCTCAGTCATTAAGCATCTGCCTTCAGCTCAGGTCATGATCCCGGAGACCTGGGATCGAGTCCCACATCAGGCTCCCTGCTCAGCGAGAAACCTGCTTCTCCCTCTCTCACTCCCCCTGCTTGTGTTCCCTCTCTGGCTGTGTTTCTCTCTGTCAAATAAATAAAATATTTAAAAAAAATAAAGTTAAAAAAAATTAAGTCAGGGATTTATTCTTTGTGTGGATCAGTTGTTATTTTATGCCTGTGGGTACCCATTCGTGCCTGTGCTCTTCAGGCCCAACCTCTGTGCACAGGACAGAATCCTACCTTTCATTACATCCTGGTCGCACCTGTTTTCTCAGATCTTTCTGTGGGTGAGCTATTGGGCTCCACTGCTGTGCTGGTTCCCATAGCAATACCGCATTGACTCGATTACAGCATTTTTATGGTATGTGTGCTTTGCTGTCTGCTAAGTTAAGTCCCATCTCATTGTATTTATTTGCAGAATATATTTTGGAGGGGAAGGGCAATGTTTGGGCACATATCCTCTGGCATCTATGAGAATTTACCCAATCTCAGGAAAAATTCTTACAGAGATCTTTTTCTTTAAGTTTTTATTTATTTACTTGAGAGAGAGGGAGAGCACAAGCAGTGGGAGAAACAGAGGCAGAGAGAGAAACAGGCTTCCCGTCGAGCAGGGAGCCTGACGCAGGGCTCGATCCCAGGGCCCCAAGATCGTGACCTGAGCCGAAGGCAGACGCTTCACCGACTGAGCCCCCCGGGCGTCACACTAGTAGAAATCTTAACTGGCGTTACTTTAAGAACTTAAGTTCCTTCTTTCCAAACACTATGATTAAAAATAAGTTTGCTCCTGGAGCAATGACGCAATCTAAAGCTAAAAGGTGCGTTTTTTGTAAAATAGAATGAAATAAAAGTAACAGCCTGCCAGGTAGGTCAGACCTCAGGCTGGGGCGCAGGTGCTGGGTGACAAGGCCCACGGGAGCTTCCGAGAGGAAGCCGGGCAGCCTTTGTGATGGCCAGACCGGCCACATCCTTTCCTTCCGATGGGCCGAAGCGTGCCACCCTCTTGAGTCAAGTGTATACATCCCCTGAGTGATGAACTTGTAAACGAAGGAGAGTGCAGGAAGGTTCTCGAAGTCGGTGGTCCTTGGTTCTGGGCTGCGTACTGGATATAATGTCGAATACCTCGAGGCATAAGAAATCTGTCTCCCCTGTTGTGTCCTGTGCCCAGCACCAGGCCTGGGAAAGACGTGTCTCGAGATTCCTTTGCCAATGCCCAGAAACAGAGGAGGCAGAAACTCCCTAAAAGACCCAGAAGTAGGTTTGCCCAGCTACGGCAGTGTTACTGTTTGAGGGACCCATCAGGTAAATCTCGATTGAAGTTGGATGGGGGAGCTTGGTTCTTAAGTCTTCGTTTGCTAGAAGGTTGATAGGAAGCTGCAAATCTTGGAAAGCCCCTTGTTGATGAAACGCAAGTTCTCTCTCCTGCCTCTTCCTAAATCCTCTTCCGCTGTATTCACAGGGAAACGTGTCCTTCTCATGCCCACATCCTCAGATTGTGCCCGTGACTTTTCTGAGCTCCAGGAGTTACTTGGCTCTGCCGGGCACCGCCGGGGAGGACAAGGTGTCGGTCGCTTTCCAATTCCGAACATGGAACGAGGCAGGGCTGCTGCTGACCACTCAATTTCAGCACAGGCTAGGGGCCCTCATCCTGGTTCTTCATGATGGAAAACTCAAGCTGAGTCTCTCTCAGCCCGGACATTCAGCGAGGGACGTCACAGCAGGTAAAAGGCATTTGCTATGACCGTACCGTCCTTCTGTCATCTCTGCAAAAAATGAGCAAATGAATCAATAAGAGATTCATAATCCTTCTAGAGGGAACTAGATTTCTTTTACATTTGAACTGGGATCTCTAGGCTGTTGGTGCGTGAGTCATTGTGACCCAAAGTCAGCTACATCGCACATACCTCTCAAAAAGTTTAAAAAACTTAGTTATAAATTGATGGTCGGTAATTGGCAGTCAGCTTGAAATCCTGGAAAACAGCAGCCTAAGTCTGAGTGCTCTTGAGAAAATAGATTTCTTATAACCGTCTTTTGAGCCTATACACACACTGATCTTCATAATATTTGAAGTTACTATCTTTCCCTTTTCTATTCCTTTGGGAATCCCTGTTTTGGATAAGGCTTCTTATAACTATGGGCGAATGTTCTGCTTGTCTTCCAAGAAGGACCCACATTTCTAAACTCACTTCCAGAGTCATGTTATCTTTGGACTCTGGGGACTCTTGCATTTGAGTGCTGATGAAAATTTAAACCCAGGTAGATGTCATTCCACAAGTGTTGAATATGGAAGGAACATCTTGCTTGACCCAGGGTTATCAGGTCGGGATTGAAAGCTGGGAATGAAACTTAGCTTTTTGTTTCTCTTCATTAAAAAAAATAAAAATCTGAGCACTGGCTTAGAGAATTCCCTTGTAGACCTCAGTGGATGAACGGTGCCAAGACTGTCAAGTCGGATGTAGGGAATTGCTTCAATCTTGGTTTGTGTAGATCTATAAGCCACATGTCGTATTAACCAAAAGAGATAGAGCTTTATGTGAGCACATACTGCTCTCCCTTCCAATACACAGGTATTAGTTATTTAACTCTTTTTGAAGGCTGGCACTGAAATACAGATGTTTTACTGAATTGATTTTTAAGCTTTTACCTGGCACTGCATTAATTTTTGGAAGCAAACCAGAGGTGAATTTTTTTTGCTGCTTTTTTAAGAAGCATTTGAGGGGTGATGTTTTTTACATTTGAAATACAGGCATGCCCCAGAGATATTCGGGTTTGGTTCCAGACCACCCCAATAAAGCAAATATTGCAATAAAGCAAATCAAATGAATTTTTTTTGGTTTCCCTCCACATATAAAAGTTACATCTGCAATATACTGTGGTCTATTGAATGTGTAGCTTTGTGTCTGGGAAAACAATATATGTACCTTAATTAAAAAACACGTATTTCTAAGAAAAAAATGCTGTTGTCCGAGCTTTCAGCGAGTTATGATCACTGATCACAGATCACCATCACAAATGTCGTAGTAATGAAGAAGTTTGAGAGATTTGTGACACAGAGACAAAGAGAGAGCAGATGCTGTTGGAAAAAGGTCCCTTAGAGACACACTCTGGGCAGGTTGCCATGAACCTTCAGTTTGTAAAAGGCACGGTATCTGCAAAGCGCATAAAGCAAGTCTCAGTAAAATGACAAAAAGGAGACAGATTGCAATTGGGTTTTCATTTCAAACCTTGTATGAAGTACAGAAACACCTACCCAACGGAGAACCAGATTTTAAAGGCTAAGTGAAACGTAGCTCGCATTGAATGCCACAAAAGGACACCCAGTCATCATTCATTCTGTTTCCGGCTTTTAGATCCTTTTCCCTAATAGTTACCTCAATATGCTGTTGAAGGGATCTAGAAAGGTCCAGAGGTGTATAATCTAGTGTCCGTGTGCTTATGGAGCTGGGTCGGCAGAGCGTGGTGGGAACAGAAGGACAGTGGGGGAGGGAGGGGGCGCGTTCCCTTTCTGTAGGAAAAGACACAGTTCCACCCTTTCCCAGAGGGCCTCGACTGCCACGGGCAGTGTTCTCTGTTATCAGGATGGATTTGACACAAGTCACCGGGAGAGGTGAGTGAGAGGAAACGGAGAGGACTGCATTTCCCAACCCTCCTCTGCGCTGCTAGGACCAATGGGCTTGAAAAATGCCACCTTGTTCTCCCCAAGCGCCAGGTCCTTGTCCTTGGAGTGACACTAGTGTGACCGATGGTAGAAGTGGTGACGCTGAGCCACAAACCATGAGCCCAGTGCCTACCAGTCAGCAATCACTCAATAGTTCTCATTATTCCAAAACCAGTCCTGCGACCATCTTCCCCCCAGACTGAAGCGTTTGTGGGGCTAGGGGCGGGTAGAAGAATGAGCATTGCCTTCCCAGTAGCACAAATCAAAAACACAGCCTCCCCTCCCTTCTCCATCCATCCTTTGACTGTCGTGCTCCTGGGAGACGGGCAGTCCTGCCATGGGAAGCAGGAGGGTAGAGCACACACAAAAGAAACACAAAGGAGAATTGTAATGGGGAGAAACAGAATGAACATTAAGTGAGGGCATTTCACTTTTAAATGAGAATGTCGAATTTTATTAAAAACAGAATTTTATTGTAGAGGCTATTGTCATCTATTACCCATTCAGGGAGATACTCTGGAGTGTTTTCTGCAAGTTCTCCCAGGAAATAACTGTATGTCCTAGACAGGTGGGGAGGTGGGGGGAGGGACGGAGGGAGTATTTTGCACAACAAATTAAATACCGATTTTCATATCAGATTTTAAATGGACGTGCTTACTGTACTGACAGATGATGTTATGTAAGATTTAAAATAAATACTGAATGGCAAGAGTGGGAGGGACATTCACAGGTTCTTGTTTGTACATTTCCTTTAGCTCCAGGCCTGGAGGATTTCCTTCAGGACCACTGTCGTAATATATGTCTTAAGATCTAACGACAATCCTCTGTATTCTGTTCCCGGCTTTCTCATCATGGCTCATGAACCTACCCAATGTGGAGTCTTTGAAACAGTTTAGGCTTCACGAATATGGTACAGGACGTGAGAGTCTGGCATTTTTATCCTACTGGATATGTGCACACAGAGCTGAAGTGACCTTCCGTGACTTTAAAACTGTCCCTTCCCCGTTGGGAAGTACCATCACTCGTATTTCACAGTCTGAGAGGAACAAAGGTATCGCTCTTTTCAAGTAGGGTCTATGACCTTCTGGGTCAGGTCACAAACTTATTTCCCACACACGCGGTCTCGTGAGTCCATCTCAACGTCACTGGTGAGAGATGAAGCAGAAACAAAAAAAAGCTGTATTTTAATTTTTAATCACAGTGTTGCTGACATATTGAAGAGCTTTGAGGGATGTGGATTTATGGGCTTGATTGGGTTACTTGGGCCAAACTCTGATATTAAATTAAATATGACTGGTTAACTTTCTACTGGAAACTTGGCCGTATTTTCCTTGGGGCTAATACGCCCATGAGCTAGAAAATAATTTCTGATTCTTGGACGTTGTCTTCCAAACTTAGAGGGCCCTAAGAAATCTGTAACTTTATCCTTTCTGACGGAGGCATAGTACTCCATTGTATATATGTCTCCGTCAGAAAGGATGAATACCCAACTTTTGTAGCAACATGGACTGGACTGGAAGAGATCATGCTGAGTGAAATAAGCCAAGAAGAGAAAGTCAAGTATCGCATGGTCTCACTTACTTGCGGTGCATGAGGGGCAAACTGGAGGACAGTGGCAGAAGGAAAGCAAATGGGAACTAGGGTAATCTAGGGAGGGAAACGA
>PITA01019475.1:0-37460 GCA_004023965.1 Spilogale gracilis | reverse complement strand
AAAATATTTTATTTGATAGAGAGAAACACAGCCAGAGAGGGAACACAAGCAGGGGGAGTGAGAGAGGGAGAAGCAGGTTTCCTGCCAAGTAGGGACCCCGATGTGGGACTCGATCCCCGGTCTCCAGGATCATGACCTGAGCCGAAGGCAGTCGCTTAACCAACTGAGCCACCCAGGTGCCCCGCAGAACGCTTTTAGCCAAAAATTGCCTCATACGCTCCTGCACAACCCAGCAAGACAGACTATTATCTTCATTTTATACATTTTAAAAAGAACTGTTTGAAGGTTAACAAATTGGTCCCAAGTCTTACAGCTGGATAACTGGGACTGCAGCTTGACTCAAAGCCAGGACATCTGGGCTATCCTGATTCCCTGCCTCTCACTCCCACCCAGATGACAGAGAACCTGGAGAAGCACCAGGAGAAGCTGGAGGAGAAGCAGGCAGCCTGCCTGGAACAGATCCGGGAGATGGAAAAGCAGGTGACAGGGACTACCACCTGCCAGCAGAGTTGGCCTGCCCCAGGGAGCCAATCAGGAGATGGGTAGGGCAGGAAGGGGCTCACCCCTCCTGGGGGGCCACAGGTCATGGTTCCCACGGGGTCCTGGGACCCTTTAAGGTGATCTCTTTGCTTGGTTGGCACCCCCTTCTCTGAGAGGCTCCCTGATGGTCTCCACTACCCCCTCACCTCCCACCCCCGTCTCCTGGGAGATCTGAACAGACTGGGCATCTCCTTGTTTGACTATTCAGGGAGGGAGAGTGGGCCGGTGGGCCCCTCCTGAGCCAAGCAGAGGTCTTTTCTGTACCCACAGTTCCAGCAGGAGGCGCTGGCAGAGTACGAGGCCCGGATGAAGGGCCTGGAGGCAGAGGTGAAGGAGTCAGTGAAAGCCTGCCTCAGGGACTGCTTACCCTCTGAGGCCGAGGACAAGCCTGAGAGGCCCTGTGAGGTCTTCAGGGAGCTGTGTGACCAGGACCCACTCACAGCAAAGGCAGGTGCCCAGGAGAGCCGCCTCTGATGCACTCATCCCACTGGGACACTCTAAGGACATTCACTCTTCTCTGGGGGCTCTGTCCCCTCATGAGAAGAGGCCCATTCTAAGCCTGTGGGAAGCTGGGGCTTTTTGGACTCTGGAGCCCCCTCCTCAACAACCAGCCTGAGGAGGAGGCAGGAACCAGGGACCATCAGGTCAGGGGGCCCATCTGAGGTTTCGAGGTCTCTCCAATCTGACTCCCTACTCCTCATCCTTCTTCTCTGCCTCTGAGTAAGTGTCACATATTTGTTGAGGGCAAAAGGATATGGCCTGGGAGGGAGGGAACGGGATCCTGGCCTCACTCTACCCTCTCTAGTGTGTAATTAGTGGTGCTCCATTCTGGACTCCGTGTCCTTACCTGGAGGGTTAGGCCTAGCTACCTGGAACCTCCACTCCAGCACCTCTAGGTCAAGTAGGACCAAACTCTAAACCCTCCTGCTGGAAGCCCCTTCTCAGACCTGTCCTGAGTTGGCCACTTTGTCAGTTCCCTGTTATAGAGCCTGGCACTACCTCCAAGCTCCCTGGGGATGGCTGCTTCCAGGATCTGGGGCTGAGGTCCCTTCCCTGGCCTCCTGCCTGCTGGTGGTGGGGGCGGGGGATGGGAAGCTGACATGGAAAAGCTGCCTCAGCTGTCTGCTGAAGCGACTGGGCCTCTGGCTAGTGGGGGGAGAGGGCTAAGGAAGGCCTTTGGGGCACTCTCCCAGGCCTGGAGGGGCAGGATACTTCCTAATATGTACCCCCACTCAGGCTGCCTGATGAGGTCAGCGTCATTTTCTCTCCTATGAGACTTATTTATTTTTCTCCTTCTTACTCCTACTAAAGAGAACTCTTGTCCCAATATTTCCTGCCTAAGCCTGGCCTTTTTTTACAGCTAAGAAATGGGGGGGCAGGCAGGAGTATGCTGCTGAAATGAAATGGCCTTGGGGGAAAAAGCCTTGGGGGCTGTATCCCAGGGTGAGGTCCCTTCCAGAGCCCAGTGGAATGGCCCTGCTCCTGGGCCTAAGGGGATTCACTTCCCCTTCTGCCAGCCCTGATGCCACACCACTGGAAAATGAGGTCACCCCTCTTCTCCACCCCCCACCCAGATGCGGCCCTTCCTCGCCTCCACCCTCAGGGCTGTGGCAGAAGAGCCTAGTGCAAAGGTGCCCCTTTCCTCTCAGAGAGCTGTGAACCTCCAGGCCACCTGGGCCCCTTTAGGCAGACTTGAAGTGGTCAGATTCGACACTAGGTGGTCATGGTTGAATGCAACACTTGCTCAAAAGGGGTTTGTGGGCAGCTGCTCAAGGTCCCAGATCCCAAATGGGAACAGGCACTGGCTTGGGAGAAGCCAGGTGGGGATTGATTCTGGGAAAAGGTTGTTTTCTCATCATAGAGTTATTACAAATGCCATTAGCTCTGAGCACCTGTGCCTTTGGAAACTAAACGGAACTGCCACTGCCATCCTCCATCCCACTGGGGGCCTGACCTCTGGGATCTTAGCATCCCCTGGTGCAGGTTGGGACTAGGTAGGGGTCCTGCCCATTCACAGCAGTAAGGCCTGTCACTGACAGGTCCAGCTTGTACACGTACTGGTTGCAGCCAAGGATGGGACACTTGTACCCCAGAGTTGTGCCCTGTCTTTAGCTCTCCTGCTGGACACTCAACTGCCCTATCTCCCTGCCGACCCAAGGGTAGAGACTTGCAGCAATTAGGATCCAGGCTAGAGGAATTCAGTGACCCAAGCACACTGGCATAAGCCCGAGCCAGGACCAAAGAGCCCATTGGGGAGTCCCTAGCTTTTGCCAATGACTGCTGAGGGGAAGGACAAATTGCCTTCCCCTAGCCTCTCAGCCAGACCCCGCAGATTCTCTGGGCCCCCAGCGTGCAGCTGGAAGCCCAGAAATGGGCTAGGAGATGCAGTTCTGCCTCCCAGAGAGCCCTCTGCACAGCAGATTGGGGGCTTCCCAGGAGACCTGGCCCAGATACCCACCTCCCTACTTCCTGTCCTCTGGAAAAAGGGAGAGGTGCCCCCTGGGAAAATGCTGTAGTCTTTGGGGCCTGGAGATGAGTTATCTCTGGCTGCAGGGGATGAGCAGGGGAGGAGTTAATGCCCCTCCCTCAGGGCCCTGGGTAGGTGAACTCCAGCTGTGTTTCCAAGGGGCTGGGGCTTGGTTCCCTGTCTGGTCACTGTGCCTCAGTTTCACCCTTTACGTTAAGGGAACGGTCTCTACCCCCTTCTCAGTCCCATTGCTGACTCCCTGCTGACTCACCCCACCCCCTGCGCTCCCCCCCCCCCCCAGCTCTCTGGATCTCCCAGCCATGTGCCACCAGGCCCAACCCAGCTGAGCTGGTGCAACGTGACTGGGCTGAGGGGGCTGGTGACACTTGAAGAGGAAAGAAGGGGGTTGTGGGGAGGGAGCAGCAGACAGAAGGACTGACTGCAGACAAGAGCCTAGTGTAGCACCTCTGGGAGGAAGCCCTTGTGCCAGCCTGGGGCCTGCAAGGGGTGAGGCTCAGCAGGTGGAGGGGCGGGAAGGGGGGAGTGCCGAGCTCATGCCCGCCTGCTTGCCTGCTCCCTGCCGCAGCTCCGTCTCCTGTCAGCCTTCAGCTCCCTAAGCGACAGCTTCTAATTCCGGCTGTCGGGCCTCCGTGCTCAGCAGCACAGGCGCAGTGGTTTTTTTGAGTTTTGCTATTTCTCTTCTGTTCAGAACATACTGAGCCTAAAAGTCAGAGCAAAGGCTTGGAGGCCTGAGACCTGCCACCATCCCCCCATCCTGCCACAGGCCTGGCCGGGCTGGGGGTACCAGTTGGAGCAAATGCACTGGATGCTCCTTCTCAACAGTGGTCAGCAGGGCGCTCGGGGCTAAGCTGGGGTGAGGCCCCTGGGCTTCCCTGAAATTGTCTCCATCCACCCCAGCAGCAGGCACACAAATGAGGCAGAGTTGTCTCAGGGAAGCTCACAGAGGGTCGTCTCCCCACTGCTTCTCTCCTCCCCCTGCTCTGGGTCACCTCTTGCTTGTCAGGCTGGCCTGCCACAGATGGATTCCAGGGTTACATCCTTCTCTGACTCTGGAAACAGAAAGAAGGGAAGAAAGCAATTTCCTTCAGGCTGTAGAAAAGGGAAATTGGGCGCCTGGGTGGCTCAGTTGGTTAAGCGACTGCCTTCAGCTCAGGTCATGATCCCTGAGACCCAGGATCGAGTCCCACATCGGGCTCTCTGATCGGCGCTGGGAAGCCTGCTTCTCCCTCTCTCACTACCCCTGCTTGTGTTCCCTCTCTGGCTGTGTTTCTCTCTGTCAAATAAATAAAATCTTAAAAAAAAAAAAAAAAAAGGGAAATTGAGCCATGAAGGGAGGGAAAGCCTTTCTTCTGCTATGTAAGTAGAGGGAGAGCTTTCCTGCATCCTTACTGGGGTAGGAGTGTCTGTGCCCCACCCCCATGACACCCCAGGTGAGGCCTCCAGGTCTGGAGGTGAGATGGGGTTTTCTACACTCTGAATAACTGTGTAGCTCTTTCCCTGATACTCCCTAGCTTCATTTTGCCCAAAGCAGGCAGAGCTGGTATTGTGGGCTTCGTTTCGTAGATGAGACAAGGCCTGCAAGCTGGTACTCAATTCTGAGGTCAAATGCTGTGCCCTTTCTGTGGCACCATGAGAGAAAACTGGCAGAGCAGGGGGATTAGAGAATGCAAAAAAGATAAAGGGGATGAGGGCCTGACAGTATATACAGGCATACATCACAAGCACCTCCCCCCCAGAATAGAGGGAACTGAGCCCCTGGTGCATGGCTGGGCCCAGGATGCCAGGGGGGCATCCCTGAAGCCTAGGAGCTGGAGAAATGCAAGAAGCCTGGAGTGCAGGGCCGTGTATGCACTTTGCCACTCACTGTGTCCTTCCCAGAGGCAAATCTCCTTGCCCAGAACCTTTCCCTAGACAGCTCCTGCTGCAAAGCATCTCATCATGGCTCTGCCAAGGCTCAGGACAGTTTATTACCCTCATTTCCTATCTTCCATAGGAAGGTACTTGGTAGAGCAGCCCTCAGTACTGTTCCCTAGAGGTGTTTTTCTTGCTTCCCTGGCCTTGTCTCAGGAACCCTGTCTGGAATGTCTTCCTTATTTCCATGCGGACAGATCCCCCCACATCCCTGAGGACCACCTCCCCAGTCCTAGCGTCAGGCTACCAGGAGCCCCTCACACCCAACTCTACCTTTTCACCCAAGCGCTGTCTTGGTTTTATTTGGATTTAACAGATGTATTTAGCCCTTTGCTGAAAGCTTCTACTTTTTAATGCTGCTCTTGTCTGACTGCTTGAGAGGGAAGGTCTCCTCTATCCAGAACTGAACTTCTGCTTCTATATTTCCTACAGCTGGGAACACAATGCCTAGCTCGTCAAGTCTCAGTCAATTCTATAGTTGCTAACGGATTCACTTCTATACACTTCACAAATACTCATTCTACCCCTTTACACCTCCCTCCTTCCCCCCTCCTCCCACCCCGCGGCTCTGAGGAGCCCTGACTCCCCTCAACCCAGGCTGACCACCACCGCCCCACACCTCAGGAGGGAGAGGGGACGAGGTAGTTTTTCCACACCCTAGTGACTCCAGCTCTCCTTCCCTTCCGAAGGGCTCAGCTAGTAGTCAAACCAGAGCCCTGTGGTCTGGGGGTGGTTTTGTGCTTCGGAGGGAGATGAGGACCCTAGGGAAGCCTTGCATAGGTCTCTCACACTTTCCGGGGTGGCAGCCGACCCCGAAGCGGCGGGGAGGCGGCGCGGGGGAGTTAACGCGGCTGCAGCACTCTTGAATCCCCAGGCGCCCGCCCTAGCCGCCGCGTCTCGGCTCCGCCCGCCCGTCAGCCGCCGGGAGCTAGCGCTCGGGCGCGTGGTCGGGGTTGGAGACGTCGGAGATTGGAGGGCTCAGTCTTCCCGCCACCCCCGCTCGAGTGAGCGTGTGCAGGAGGAACAATTGTGTGTGAGTGCGTGATTCGCTACCCTTCGAGTGGCAGTTCTCAGCCAGAACAAGCGCCCCCCACCCCGCGCGCAGCGCAGGTACCCTCACGCCCCCGCCAACTACTCCGGCTTCGCCTTTCGCCGCCGCCACCCAGATCGCTTATGGTCCAGTTCTGCCCTCATGGGGTCTCATTTCCTTCCACCTGGACCGCTGGGAGCGGTCTTCCCCGACGGGCCTGAGGTCCTAAGTTTCTAGGGAGCCGAGGGCACCGACTCCGGTAGGGGCGGAGGGCGGGGAGACGACAAGAGACGACTGTGACTTTGGGATTGGCCTGGCCTGGTACCTGTGGCCCCCAACGAGCAGCCGCCGCCCCCGCCCCGCAAACGCCGCTGCAGCCCCAGGGGAGCGCGGAGGAGGAGCCGCTCCCTGACTTCGTGGTCCACGAAAGGGTGGGGGGTCAGGGGCGGTCTCTCACGCCGGGTGCGTTGCTGCCCTGACGGCTCAGCGTGCTTCCAGGGCAGTCATTGCCATGGAGACCCCCGAGGCTATAAAGCCAGATGAGCAGGCGGGTGGCGGCTCCCGCGCCGCTGAGCCCCCCAAGTAAGGAGCAAGCTCCCTAGTGTGGCCCGGCCCCCGCGAACGGGGAGGAGGCGGAGGAGCGGCGCCAGCAGCTTGAGGAGCGGCGCGCCCCGCCAGGGCTGGAGGCAGGAGCGCTCGGCGGGCGCCACCGTCTCATCGGGGGAGCGGGGGCTGTCCCGGGTGAGGGTGAGTGGCGCGGCTCCAAGCCACAAGGGACGGAGGGGCACCGGACACGCGGAAAGCAGCGGGACAGACAGGAGGGGGCCTAGTTTTGGCTCCCGTAGTCTCGTGGCGGGCCAGGCGCGGAGCCCAGAGTAGCGAGCAACCTACACCTCCAGGCGGGAAGCCCAGGGAAGGAGCTGCGAGACACCAGGCGTGCGGCCCAAGAGCGGCGGGGAAGCGGGAGCCGCTCGGGCACAAGAGTGGAAACATCAGGACCCTCGGCTGCAGCCGCCCACTCGCGGAGGGAGCCACACCACAGCACCAGCGGGGCCAAGAGTCCGGCGGGGCGCGGGAACAGGGGCGCCCCCGTGCGGAGTGGCCAGGCCGCGTGGGAGCGGCGGCAGAGGCCATGCTCAAGCCGAAGGACCTGTGCCCCCGAGCGGGTACGCGCACCTTCCTGGAGGCCATGCAGGCGGGGAAAGTGCACCTGGCCCGCTTTGTACTGGATGCGCTGGACCGCAGCATCATCGACTGCCGCGCGGAGCAGGGCCGCACGCCGCTCATGGTGGCGGTGGGGCTGCCGGACCCCGCGCTGCGCGCGCGCTTCGTGCGGCTACTGCTGGAGCAGGGTGCGGCCGTGAACCTGCGGGACGAGCGCGGCCGCACGGCGCTCAGCCTGGCGTGCGAGCGCGGCCACCTGGACGCGGTGCAGCTGTTGGTGCAGTTCAGCGGCGACCCCGAAGCGGCCGACTCGGCGGGCAACAGCCCAGTGATGTGGGCGGCGGCGTGCGGCCATGGGGCGGTGCTCGAATTCCTGGTGCGCTCTTTCCGCCGCCTCGGCTTGCGCCTCGACCGCACCAACCGAGCGGGTCTCACGGCGCTGCAGCTGGCAGCCGCCCGCGGCCACGGGACCTGCGTGCAAGCCCTCACCGGGCCCTGGGGCCGTGCAGCCGCCGCAGCCGCGGCTCGGGGCTCCAATTCCGACAGCCCCCCTGGCCGTCCGGCTCCCGTGCCCAGCCCCGAGCGCCGACGACCCAGCCCGCGCCGCTTACCTCGGCCTCTCCTGGCGCGCTTTGCGCGAGCTGCTGGCGGCCACGGTCACGGCGGCGAGGCCGGGTCAGGGGGCAAGGGCTCCGGCCGGCACCGAGCACAGGGCAGCGAGAGGCCCGAGCTGGGCCGGAGCATGAGCCTGGCTCTGGGTGCTGTAACCGAGGAGGAAGCGGCTCGGCTGCGGGCAGGAGCGCTGATGGCCCGACCACACTCGCCCCAGTCTTCAGGGACCGGGCGGTGGCGTTCGCAGGAGGTGCTGGAGGGAGCGCCTCCGACCTTAGTGCAAGCCCCTATTGGCCTTAGCCCGCACCCAGAGGGCGGCCCTGGCTCTGGCCGTTTGGGTTTGCGCCGGCGCTCCACAGCTCCAGACATCCCCAGCCTGGTCGGGGAGTCCTCAGGGCCCGAGAGCAGCGGGGAGTTAGAGGCGAACGCTCTGCCCCACTCGGTGCCTGGGCCTCAGCCTTGGCAGGTGGGCACGGAGGCCGTGGTGCTGCATGCTCAGCGGTAAACAGCATCGAGGTTGAGCCCTACTCCCGCTCCTCTTATGTTTCTCTTCCACTGGGATTTCTTTTTTCCAGGTCCCTTACTTTCCTGGTAGTTTCCTGACCTGTGATCCCAGAACCTGTCCCTTCTGCCCAGGCCAGACCCCTACCCATTCTCTCTCTGAAAAGGACCCCTATTTATTTCCTGTGTGTGTGTGTGTGTGTGTGTGTGTGTGCGCGTGCGCGCGCGCGCGCGCGCGCGCTTGTTGGTATTCCCTGCCTAGGTCTCTCACCTTCCTTAAAGCCTACCTTTCCAGTCCTGGAGGGGAGGAGTAGAAGACTGCTTCCGGAGGCTAGAGCCTTTCAGCCAGGAAGGTGGACCCTCTACTCTAAGCCCTAAGGCTCAATTCTGAGCCTTGGGGACTCCTGCTGGGTCACCTCCTCCTTACCAGTTTCCCACACCCTGGTAGCCAGGCAGCAGAAGAGTTGACTTGTAGAACAAAGGCCTAGCCTCTCCCCATTTGCCTGGTGATGTGGACGGTAATGCTACAAGCCACCTAAGTCTCCCTTCCTAAGTGTTAGAGAAGGAAAGCAAGGAGACCAGCCTTTGAGCCCTTCTGGACAGGAGGGCTGCCTAGGAAGGAATTTGGAGGCTTTTTCTGGGGAGGAACTCCTGCCTCTGGAAGATGAGATCATATTTAGGGGTGGCAGAGACCCTGGTATTGAAGGCTAGCTGTTCCCTGAAAAAGCTTCTGGGTAATTTCAGCTTCCTGTGGCAGACCCAGTTTTCAACTTCACTGATGCTGTGGGGTCATTGCCCTACATCAACGCCTATGGAACCCACCTCCCAGCACCTGAGCCCAGCTTCAGCTCAGCTGCATTTGAGTTTTATCTTTGAGGTCTCACCCCTCAGGGCCCAGCCTTATTTCCTCTGCTCTTAGAGCCTGAAATGGAAAGGACTTGGCCGTTCCCCGCCCCCACCACCTCCCAGTTCCCCTGTCCCCACACGTGGGTGCTCCTGCAGGGTGGAATGGTTGAGAAGGCTTGGCTTAATTGTATTTCTTCCAACCCTCAAAGAACTCGTGTTTTGAGTCTTTGTATATGAAGCGGAAAGCAGCAGGTCTGATCCGAGGCTTAAAGAACCTGACAATGTCTCTTTAAATAGAAGCTCTGCGAGGGGGATAATTGACTGAAGTGTTTGCCACGTTAAACGGCGGCGCGCGGGAGTTGGGAAGCCCACACGAGCCGCAGGTCCGGGTTTAAATTACATCAAACTCCTGCGAGAGCTGGAAGGGGGCTGTTAAAGGGCTTCTGCTTCTCGCTGGGCCGTTAATGGAGGGCAGAGCGGATGGTGGATGCTGGAGGTCGAGACCAAGGACCCCAGCCTCTGCCCCGGCGCGTGGGACGCAGGCCCGGCCCAGCTTCATTACTGGGCAGATTAGTGAGTCAGAGGCAACCGCGGAGAGGTGGTTAAATGTCCTTTCCCGGCATGGTCCTTCCTCCTCCCCTCCCTCCCTGCCCTCCTCTTTGTGCGGGCCTGAGAGCTGGCTGGGGCGGGGCTGCGAGGAGGTTCTGGCGCGTCTGCCGAACGCGTGCACCCGGACCCTAAGGAAGCGCTAGTACAGGTATCTGTGCGTCCAGGCCGCGGGGTCGTTGGCGCTTGGGGACTCCCTGTGTGAACCCCGAAGGTTGAGCGTGCCGCGCCTCACCCGTCCGAAATGGGGTCTTTTCAAGACGTCGATCTATACGCCTTTGCAGGACGGAAGTCTTCTCACATTAACTCTAAGGAAACTGCCCAGAGCGAGAATGAATGGTCTTTGCTGAGATACTGGTCCTGGAGGTGAGCGGGCCCGGTGTAGGTGTCAGACTCCTTTCCAATCCTTCCAATCCAGACCCCTCTAGGGTCTGCAAGGCCGCGCCCTCTCTCCTCCCATCCCGCCCTGGACGTGATCTCTGGTGCCCTCTGGTGGCAGCGCTGCGCTTTCCTAGCGGCGCCCTTGCTAGGAGTTGAGACTTCTGCTTTTACTTGGGATCACCACAACGTACTTCTCCCTCCGTGTGCATTTACCCGTGAAATCCTCTTCCTCTTGTAGTATGTTAAATCCGGATACTTGAAGTCATTTCCCAGCAGTGAATTGAGGGACAATAAACACAAAAACTCGGATTTGGAGTAGCAGGAGCCCAGACCCTTCTTCACTAAGGACCCCAAGTTTTTCCAAGTTAAGGCTCCAAAGTCCAGAGAGCTCCTGCTCTGTTCTGAAAAACAGGAGCCTCCAGCCCCTTGTTTATAATTTCTGAAGCTTGGGACCTGCACTGTTTTCTTCTGATGAGATTTGCTTTCGTTTTGGGGGTGTTTTGCCCTCCTCCTACTTGTTTCTCCTCACACACCTGCCTCTCCTCAGTCCTGCAGTCTGGGCGGTGGAACAATACAGAAGCACATGAAGAGCCAGAGGGAGAGGATCTGGGGTGGGATGGGGGATAATTGGACATCCCAAGTACAAACTCCTTTTTTGTTTTTCCTGATCCCTGCTTGCTCACTTCTTTCCTTTCTGTGTTTAATTTTCATGGAGTTTTTGTTAATGGTATAAGGATACAAGTATTTAGCTTCTTTAGAACACCATAAAGTCTGGGTTGAACATTAGGTAGAAGGTGCTGTCATCTTTCAAATGTCATTGACCTGTGGCTTTCTGGTTCATTGTCACCCCGGTGCCCTCCTTATTGAGTAAACAACCATGAGGGCTCCTCTCCACCAAGTTGCCAAGGGCTTGGTAGTTGAAAGCAATGTTTCTAAAAAACCACAGCAGATCTTTCCTGTCTGCACTGAATTGTGTTTGACTGACTTGCTATTCTTGCAGATTTCTTACTGGGCCTAGCTCTGTGCAGAACTTCTCTGTGTCACCGTATTTAGCTCTCCTGCTCTTCCTTCTCATTGTCAACCCCAGGGCTTTGATGCTGGGGTTCTCTCAAGCTCACTCCAGTTTAGAAGAGACTTTTCTAAACAGTTTTCGTTTCCCAACTCTTGTTGCTTTCATCATTGTGAAGAATCACCCTGGCCACTGGATCTTGGTACCCTAACATCAAGCTCAGAACTAGTCTATGTGGGAGGCTAAGTGACTTACACACACACTCTTCAGATGACACTGTGTGGTGGAAGGACTATTAGAACTCAGAAGAATAGTTAATAAATCCAGTATTATTCAGTTGCAAGAACTGGCCTCTCTTTGCCTTACCAACGGCTCCTGATTCTGGGCTCCCTTTGGAGCGGCAGAAGGGTGTGCTTGCTTCCCCCAAGCTTCTGCCTTCCATCAGCCTCCATCCCTGCCTGTACCAGCTAGGACCCTCTGACCAGCGCAGCTGTCTGGGTGGGATTGCTTCGGGGAGCAGGAGAAGGTTGGTGTGAATCCTGGAGGCTGCCTGAGAGGTTTTAGTGAACCCTAGGCTGGGGGTGGGGGTGGGCAGCAGGATGTGCTCTCAGGAAGGCAGTGCTGGAATCAGTGTCAGAGCTAGAAGCTGAAAGAGAATTCCATCCACCTCCCCTACCCGCAGGACTAGCACCAAGGTTTCTTGATCTCCAGACCCCGCACTGCTCTTTCATAACCTCTCATGTCTGAGAACTGAAACAGAGACTGCTTTCTCCCTGGATGTGGCTGCCAGCCACTTCCTAGGAACAGCTTGGGGAGGGCAGCCTCTGACTTGCCTTGGAGAAGCAAAAGGGAGAAGGGAGACGCTGAGGCAGAAAGTGGTCATCAGCCCTGTGGCTGCCCCCCAGAGCCCCTGTAGTAGCAGCAAGAACTGCCCATGGCCCCGGGCCTTCCTGGCCAGGTCCTGCTGCCTGGGAAGGAGAGCTCCGTCTCTTTCTCAGCTCTTGCAGCCCCGAGGGCTTTTCACTTCCTGTTTCTCTCCTTATCTGCCCTCTTGGGCCCACATGCCAGCAGGGAGGTGGGTGTTCTGTGGACCCAAGTGGCTGCTGGGGAGTTCATGTGGTGGTGAGGGGCACACCAGACCCCCACTGCGGGGCATCCAGCTTGAAGACTGGCCTGGCTCCATTCTCAGAGACAACAACCCAGAGGTTTTGAACACTCAGTTTAATTTAAAACAGGCACAAGTGCAAACAATTCACAAAAGTTTTTAGGGAAGATGCTTTTGTTTTTAAAACTCTGACCCTTAAAAAAGTCCTTGCAATTCTTGTTTGTTTTTGGCCCTAAAGCAGGCCACTAGGGAGCAGAGAAAATTAAAAATAGTATCTAGATAGGGTCCTGACAGCTAGAGTTCTTCCCTGGATTCCCTGACTCATAACATCCCTGAAGGTGGGGAGGGAAGGGGGACAAGGAGAGAGGTGTCTGAAGAGGCAACCAGGGGTAGATGGTTTGCACAAAGGAAGTACCCATTTTCTTGACAGGATGGGACCCCAGGAGGCAGTTCACCTCTCCCCAGACCAAGATTTTGGAAAGAATGGGTCCTTGGTGACCTGGTTATTGAGAGGAAGCTCACAGCTGAAACAAAGTCTGTTCCCTCACCATTCCTATGTCTGGCTCTCAGACTCCAGAGTAGAGGAGAAACCTGGAAAGCTGCCAAGCCCCCAGGATGCATTAGAGTCAATGCAGACCTCTTTGCTGGTCGGGTAGAATCAAGGAACTTGGGAGGTGGGAAGCCAGGCCAAGAAAGCACGTCCCTCCGGAGTAGAACTTAGTGGCAAAAAGGATGGAAGAACTCTACAGAAGCTGGCTGTAGGTGACCTGAAGGGAACCAGGCTGTCGGGATGACATCCACCACACACACACACACACACACACACTTTCTCACACACACACACAATGTGTGTACGCACACACGATGTTCTCGCCATCCTGTAAAGTGAGACCACATTAACCAACACCTCCATTCTTTCTCTTTCGCCCCGAGAAATGTTTCTCCGACTTTCCTGGCCTGTGACCAGGCTGGTCACACTTCAGTGCAGGCTGTACAGGGAGAGAGGATGTCAGGGCAGGTGAGCTGGGAAACAGGTACGGGTCAGACTGTACCTTCGGGAAGTCAGACACGAGGGAGGAAGACAGCTTCAGGCAACAGAAACCTTCCCTGTGGCCCTCTCGAGACCCCAGGGTTTAGAGTTGGAGTGGAGAACAGCAGCTGTCCTGGTGAAGACAGGCAGTCTGCCCTCTTGGGTAGCCCGGGATGCTAGTGTACAACTACCTTTAAAAAACTGCAGCAGCATTTTCTGCTGGGTTGGCCGCAGTGGAACAGATGCTGGTCTCTGCATTTCTTTGAAATATCCCTGCGCAAATGACAAAGGATCATCCTGTAGAAGAGGTCTCCGTCATCCCAAAGGCAACTGAGAACTCTCTTGAGAGGGAGAGAGACCGAGGGGCAGGTCCGGCCTGGCCCAGTGGGCGGAAGGGCAGGAGAGTGTGGGTGGGATTTCACATTCAATCTTTGGAGAGAATACTGAGAGAACGAGGCAGGCAGGCCCTGCCAGCAGCCAGCAGCCCAGTGTCCCCTGCCTGTGGGCATAGGTGGCACGGGCGCTCTGGGGGAGGGGCTCAGCAGGTGGAAGTCTGCTTGCGGTAGAGGTGGATCAGGGGCACCAGGCACTCGGGCAGTCCCGTCTGCAGCAGGAAAGGGTGGTCCAGAAGCTCCTGCGCTGTGGCTCTCTCCTGGGGGTCCCGCACCAGCATCCGTTCCAGGAAGTCTCGAAGCACTGGGGAGACCTGTGGAGACAGGGCAGCACTGCGAGGAAGCCGCCGCATGTAGTCACTTTGGGGTGACTCATCTGCCCGGCCCCACCAGCATTTGAAGGTCTTGAATTCTTTTCTTTTTTTAAAATATATTTTATTATTTTTTTTTTAATTGAGAGAGAGAGTGAGTGAAAGCATGAGAGGGAAGAAGGTCAGAGGGAGAAGCAGACTCCCCACAGAGCTGGGAGCCCAATGCGGGACTCGATCCCAGGACTCCAGGATCATGACCTGAGCTGAAGGCAGTGGCTTAACCAACTGAGCCACCCAGGTGCCCCTGAAGGTCTTGAATTCTCTTGTTTCTTACTTCCTGGCAGCTCCCAGGCTCAGCACTTGTCAGATTGTCAGGTAGGTTAAGAAACTTGGCCTCAGTCCCGGAAAAGTGGCTAGTTAGCCTCTAGGGGGTGCTGCTGAGCAGTGGAAGGAAGATACCTAGCTCCTGGGGAGCCAGGCTGCAAATACACAGCCCATTCCCCAACCTGCTGCTGGAGGCTCTCAGCCTCCAGCCTCTGTGGCTTCTGTGGATGGGGCATGGGATTGGTATTAGTGATCCAGTCCTCGGTCTATCCCCGATCTTCAGCAAGTGACAATTTTCTCAAGACCTCAGTTTTCTTATCTGTCCAATGGGCTAATGATAAAATGTGCTTGCCCTGTCTTTAGTGAAGATCAAAAAAGAGGCCAGGGATGGAGGGTCTTGAAAATAGAAAAGAGCAAAGTGAGACCTGACAAGGAAGATTTCTTTAATGCTCTAAGCCTTAGAGTCTAAGTCAAGGGCTTATCTTGGTTCATATTGAGCCAGTATCTCAGGATAAAGCTAAGTCTTGGGCTGTTGCAGAAGGCTACGTCCTCTGGGGAATTAGCCAGTTGGAAACCTCCCATATGTGTTGGTGTTGGGCTGGCAGCGCAGGCTCCAAGGACCAGTTGTCTGGGAAAGTGCTTCCTGACTGTCCTCCCATCCAGCTGTGTTGGGGCCATGTTGGGGTCACAGAAGAATTTCAGCATTTAGGGACTGGGTTTCAACCCTCTGGGACATTTCTCACTCTGGCCACCAGGTGGCAGTGCCATTTTGCCGCCCTTTGCTGACCTGGCCACCAGCAGGGGGGGTCCACTGGTAAGGCCACACACACACTAGTTTTAAGGGAAAACCTGTGGCTCAGATGTGGTCAGGATGTGCACTGATGGAGAACAAGCCGATCTGCTGAGCTGGACTCAGAACACCGTGCCATGGGACGGCTCCCCTGACAAAGGAAGTGGAGGGGCTCCTGCTTGGTTAGCTTCTCTAGCTTCCTCCCTAGGATAGCAGGGATTCCTGGCAGCCTTGCTTTCCCTTCTCTCAGGCTCCTGTCAATTGCCTGCGGGTGGAAACTTGTCCCTCCGAGGCTGCAGGAGTTTGCCACAACTTTAGTGTGGAGAAGGCGGAGCCTTTTCTGGGAGCCTCTGGCTTCTGTGGAAGGGAGCGGGTGAGCCTAGGAGCACAGGCTGTGGTCCCCTCAGCCTCAGGAAGAATGGGGTCAGCAGGGTACCCTGGAGCACTGACTGACCTTGTGGGAGTTTTTCAGCCTGGGTGGGGGGCTGTCCCGGAGCCTCTTCATGGCCTGCACTGGGGAGTCACTGAAGTAGGGTGGCTCTCCGTCTACCATCTCAATCACCATGATGCCCAGGGACCAGATATCCACCTGTAGGAAGAGAATGTCCTTGATGTCACCAGGCAGAGTAGGGACCCTGGGTAGTAGTGTGTCGCATGGGGATGGGAACATCTGGTCCCAGCTGTCATTGGTGAGTTGGCCTCCTTCCTGGCCAGCTGGCTTGTGGCCAGTTAATTCCTCCATGAGTGCTCACTGACTGGAGGGACAGAGCTGTCAGCCATTCTTGGAGACTGGCCATCAGACGTGGGGAAGCCTGGCCATACCCCACCTTGCCCATGAGCTCCAGGAGGGAAGAGTCTGCGACAGCAAAGTCACAAGCGAGGGCAGACATATCCGTGAGCTAGTAGGGGGCAGTGGGAAGTGGGTAGGGTATGGACCAAGTGGGAATCTGAAAACCAGGGCTAAAAACTGGGCGGGGTGTCTCTGCAGAGGACCACAGGAGCTGTTTGTTCCAAGTGGAACTTCTTTTTTTTTTTTTTTTTTAAGATTTTATTTATTTGACAGAGAGAAACACAGCCAGAGAGGGAACACAAGCAAGGGGAGTGAGAGTGGGAGAAGCAGGCTTCCCGCCGAGCAGGAAGCCCGATGTGGGACTCGATCCCGGTTCTCCGGGACCATGACCTGAGCCGAAGGCAGTTGCCCAACCAACTGAGCCACCCAGGCGCCCCCCAAGTGGAACTTCTGAGAGGACGGGGCATGGAAGGCTTACTTACCTCTGTCGCATACAGAGACCTGGAGATCACTTCAGGAGCCATCCAGTACGGGGTTCCTACCAGGGACTTTCTCTTTGGGACATCTTTGCTGATTTGAGCACAGAAGCCAAAGTCCGAGAGTTTCACCTGTAGTTGAGATGGGGGGATGGGGGATGGGGAGGACAGGGGCCTGTGAGCTAGGAGCAGAGTGGGAGCACAGAGGCGGGGGGGGGGGTACACGGGCATGCCAGGCTGGGCGGGCCCTACCCTGCCATCAAGGGTCAGGAGGATGGAGTCGCTCTTGATGTCCCGGTGGATGACACCCTGGGCATGGAGGTAAGCCAGGGCCTGTAGCACAGCCTCACACACAGTGGCGATCTGCTCCTCATTTAGTCTGGACACGGAAGGCAGGTCCCAGACAGAAGACAACATGAGCTTTGGCAGGGCTGCAGGGCCGGGCAGATCAGGTGCCCCTGGGCCCGGGCCCCACCGCTCCTGGCAGTATGGGTGGGGCTCCAGTCAGGCCAGAGCCTTGGTGGACACGGGCCTGGACTGAGGCTGGAGACCCCCACCCCACTGCCCTGGACCCTCCTGGGTCTGTTTACCCGAATGGACAGGGGGTGCTCACAGTAATATGACAGGCTGCCCAGTCCCCCTACCGGGACAATGATGGGGGCAGCCGGCTCTCAGAGCCCAGTGCCCCCATCTGCCCACCTGACTTGGGAGATGATGTCCGTGAGGGCCCCGCCCTGCAGGAACTCCATAAGCACCCACAGCTCCTCACCCACCAGGTAGCTCTTGTACATCTCCACCACATTGAGGTGCTGGTAGTCTCGCATGATTACCACCTGGGGGGCAGAATGGGGGTGCCTGAGTGCCAGGCCTGGTCTCCACGGCCCTGCTCCTGGATGGTCGTCCTGGGTGCCCCACCCTGGCCTGCCTTCTCCTCGCACCTCATTAAAGAGCAGCTCCCTGCGCTGCTGCTTCCTGAGGTCCATCATCTTGACGGCCACCTGGCGGCCCGAGTGCTTCTCCCGGGCCAGGCAGACGATGCCGGTGGAGCCCTCGCCGATCTTCACGTAGCTGTCCAGCAGCACCCGGGGGTCACCCTGGTCTACCACCATCCTGAGCGCGGCCTTGAACTGCTCGTGTGTCACAACACCTGTGTCCTCGCCAGCCAGGGTGCCCTTGGCCACCGCGGGGTCCTGGGGCAGGTACAGGTTGCTGGTGCTGATCTGGGCTTGCCTGGTGCGTGGGGAGCCCGCGGGGGAAGACCGGCCCGGTGGTGGGCCGGCGGCGGGGGCTGTGCGGAGGGACTTGTGGGGGCTGCTGGTATCCAAAGCAGTCAGAGGGCTGAAGGTCCCCATGGGCTCATCGGAGGGCAAGGACTGGGCCTTGGCGACCAGGCTTGGCGGGGGGTCTTTCTGCAGTGGTGGTCGGAAAGAGGAGTTAGGCTGCAGGGATGGAAAGAGGAACAGAGAAGGGTTTGGCTGTGGGAGTGTTTGGAGTGAACCTCCCAGAAGCAGGGGGTGACCTCTGGACAGGGGCAGGTCTGGCAAGGCCTCGGACCAAATAGGGGGGATCCTGTGGTCAAGGATTTTCAAATGGAGCTGAAGCCGAAGTTCCTGCTCAGGAGCCCAGCCCCCAGCGTTCCCAAGTGAGTAGTCCAAATAGCAGCTCTTTACAGCCGCTCTGGGAAGCCAAAGGAAGCTGAGTCCCTGGGCTGTCCTCTGCTGGGTATTTTTTCCTGGGTAATTGACAGCCAGACCCCAGGGAGGCCACTGAGAGGCTGTCTTCCCTCTGTACTGCCAGGCTGTGTGGGGAATCTGGGTCAGAGGTAGTCTTCATTCCTGGGGTGCTCCCACCCAGGGGCCTATGTGGGCGGAAGAGGCCCTGGGCAGTGGGGCAGCTGGGACTGCTCCCCAGCCCAGGGCAGGGAAGCCACAGCAAGGGGTCTGCTAGTCCCACTCGTGTCTGACAGCAGGGAGTCTGTGTGTCTGTGTTGTGAGAGTATGACCCCAACAGAGGACCACAGAGCCGTGTTACCCTCTGGGGGGTTTGCAGGTATGCCTCCTGGGCTACGGATCTGGTGCTAGAGAGATCTGGAATTTAGAAGGCCAGGGGTAGGGAGGTTTCCTGGGGGCTCCCCAGAGCAGCCTCTGTGCTTGCTCCTGAACTGACTCCTGGCTGATGACCCCCTCCCAGAAGGGAAGGCAGGGGGCCTATCCTTATGGCCCCTGGCAGGGAGGGAGAGAGGGTAGAACTGAGTGGCAGACTGGACCTCAGTGAGCCCAGGGCCCAGCCCTGAAGCCTCTGAGGCTCCTTGCCTTTCAGGGCCCAAGTCATCCAGCTAGCCTGGCAGGAAAGGGTCCCTCTCCTTGGGTTCACAGGAGCTGACAATGTGCAACCTGACTTTTCTTAGGAATTATATGATTTTAAAAGGGGCCCCTGGAAAGGGCCATAAGTAACCTAATGAGGGACACTTCAGGGGCTGCAGAGAACTTTCCAGAACATCTCAGAACCCATCATATGGCAGTTGTCTAGTTGCCCAGTGGGTCCTGGTCCAGGTCCCCAGAACTGCATCAACTTCCAATAAATCTCAAGCACTCAGCTTGGGCTGAGGGACCCCAAGTGTGGGCCTTGGACCCTACCAGGTTCAGCAGAGCCTTGTCAAGCCACCCTCTACCCCGGGTTCAGGGTGCCCACTCCACCTTACTCAGTGTCTGATCTTGCCTGGAGGGACACATGTATGCGAGTGCCCTTGCCAGCAGCGAGCCGAGCTGTGGCCGACTCTGCCACCCCCGCCCCACCCACACGCCCCGAAAGTGTGCACCAGCCTCCAGCAGGCTAGGCCTGGCTTGGGCTCAGCCGTCACAGGGAAGGAGCCAGGAGAGCCTCCCAGCACTGCTGCGATGACTCCTTCCTGCCCGGTGAGCACCTCTAGACAGTAAAGAGACCCTCCCACATCTCTGAGGCCAGCACCTGACCCTCACCTGCGTTTCCCCACTTCCTCCACTACTGTAACGGAGCAGTGGGACTGGGGGTCACGACCTAGACTCCAGTACTGCTCCCACTCTGACCAGCGGTGACTCTCAGGCAGCTCACCCTCTCTGAGCGCATCTCGTCTATTAGGGCACAGTGACCAGGGAGCTGGATAAAATGCAGATTCCTGCTTCAGTAAGTCCTTAGAGCAGTGACTCTGCATTTTAACGAGGCCCCTGGGCTCCGACGCGGAGGACTGTGGACCACACTAGAGGCGGCTTTGGACAAATGGGCTCTGTGATTCCATGGCCTCAGGGAGGCTGTGGGAGGGCTGGGCCTGGGAGTGCAGGGAGCATGGTCACTCCTGAAGCCAGGTCCTGGGAGCAGAGGCTTCACAGGACAGCAACCCCCAAAGCTCATTTTGTCACGCCGTCATCGAGGCAGCTCCCAAGGCCCTATAAAAAGGTTGCCTGCTGGCATGCAAGACGCGGCTCACAGAAAACATGCTCTCTGAGCATCTGAGTCCAGCTGGATAGAATGTGGGGGCCTAGAAGCATCAGAGCTGCTCTGGAGGTTGCTCTCATCACTCCTTGACCTCTCTCCACCTGGCTGTCGAAGGCAGGTTGTAAAATGATTCCCTTCTCCTGCTGGCCTCTTGGCCCCTACACAGGAGGCCTCTGCTCTCTGGCTGAGTTGGCTTGGGTGGCGGGGATGGGGGAGGCGAGGAAAGTGTGTGGAGGGGCCAAGGGTGTGGTGGGTGGGTGGGCAGACGGAAGTGGCATCCAGCTGGGAGCTCAGCCCCAGTGTGGCCTGGAATATGGGATGTGGGGCAGTCGGGCTGGGTTCTGTCTTCACCTCCGCAGGTTCTGGGCCCAAGCGTCCCTTTGTTGGCCTTGCTGCCTGTCTCCACAAGAAGGATACTTTTACTTATGTTACCACAAGAAAAGACCAGAGGAAACCTCTTACCGCATACCAAGACAGAGAAATGGGGACAAAAGATGGAAATTAGTTGTTATGGGCTCTGGAGTTCCTTGTGTGACTGAGACGTCTTCCTGGGCAGGAAGCCAAGGGGAAAGGCCATGCGTACAGTTAAACTGATGTCATTTTCCTTTCCTGGGCCAGGGTGACAGGACCAGGCTCTCCAGCCAGGGGCTGGGGACTATAATCTAAGTGACTTGGAGGCAAAGGCCACAACCTAATATTTTAAAAATAATAAAGCCATTTATTGAGGATGTACCACTTCGACAAGGGCCTTAAATGCATTACCTCATTTAATTCTCATGACCTCTGGGTTGGTTTATCAATCCACAAGTGCTGCTTTTACCTATAGGCTTTCACCTATATCTTTCAATAAAGAAATGGGCTCAGCGAGGTTAAGTGACTTGCCCAGAGGCACTAAGCAGTAAGAAGCCAGGCTGACCTCACAGGCTTAACCTTTACGCCTAAGCTGTCGTCCTATTAGAGGTCCTTGGCATATAACAGAGGACAGGGTACACAGTAGGTGTTTAACAAGGCAAGCTGATTTTGTTGGGGTCTTCTGACTTAGCCTTTCTGCCTCTAAGTGGAACTGCTTCTAAATCCTCCCAGTTCCTGTCTTAATGCTTTGGCCTCCCTGCCTCCAGTTCAGGGCTCAAGGTCTTTTGCTTTTAGCCAGAGGGAGTAAGTGCAGGCCGAGCTTCCTAAGGCTGAGTACAAAACCACTAGAGCCACACACCCTTCTGCAGCCTCTCCTGGCCCGCTGTCCCAATTGGGTGGCTTGGCCTCCCAGGGCACCAGGACACCAGCGCACCGCCGCTGAAGTTATTGTCATGAAGGTCCTGAGCCAAGCCCAGGGATGTGCGGAGGGGCAGAAGGCTGGCTGCTGGTTTAGGCTGGTGGTTCCCGGGGCTGTAGGGGTGGGGTAGGAAGCTGGACACCATGCTTCTCAACTGGGCTGATTTTATTCCCCTCAAGGGACATTTGGCAATGTCTAGGGGGGACTGTGGTTGTCCCAGCTGAGAGGTGCTATCAGCATCTGGTGGGTAGAGCCCAAAGATGTTATTACATATCCTACAATGCACAAGACAGCCCCAAGACAAAGGATTTCTGACCCAAATGTCAGTAGGGCCGGGGGTGAGAAGCCATGGCCCAGAGCAGCTCAGAACAAGTCTCAGCCCTGCCTTTTAGAGGGCTGGCTTGAAAGTATTTCTCTAGAAATGTATGCCCCAAGTACCAGGAAGGAAACAACTGCCCTGGGCTGGGAACTGTGGTGTCTCCAAGCCCCAGACGACGACCATACCCCCAGCCCTCCCCACGCCCCCCATTTCCACTGCACACCTAGCTGTGGTGACCTATGGCAGAACCTTGGAAAAACATGGGACGGACAGGCCGACCAAGGCTCACTAGACAGCCTGTTCCCCACTGCGGGGCACCAGCCAGAGCTCAGAAACATGCAGGTCAGGCCCAGGCCAGCGTTGACACCCCCTCTTTCCGAATCCCCAAAGCCCTGCCACAGGGTTCCCAAGAGGTCAGCAAGCAATCAAGTTCCAGTTCTCACCTCCTGGGCAGTGTGCACTGGCCTGCTCCCACCTTCCTTTTTTAAGGAAGTGTCTCTCCAGGAGCATGTCCTTCTAGATACCTCCCAGATCACAGACACACCAAGCCACCTCTCACTCGTTTGGCCCTTCACCTCCCACTCCATGGGGAAGCCCAGCCCGCATCCTTCATCCCAGTGAGTACACAAAGCCCAGAACCTTCCCTGAGTGCCTTGCACTGTTAATGACCTGGAAAGCTTGAGGGTCCAGGCTACTCCCCAAACTCTCCATCCAAGTTCCGGCTGGAGTACACTCAGGCGTCACCACTGCCAGGAAGGCTCCAGGCTTGCTTTGAAAGCCCTTAGAAGAGAGGAGCTCTGTCACTCGTGCTATTGTTTCTTAGGCCTTCCCACCCTTGTGCTACAGTGTAAGCTCATTTCTGCCTGTCCCTCACAAAGAAGCTAGAGATGCCATGATCAAAAAGCCTTGGGGAGCAAGAGCCTGGACAGCCCTCTCACTGCTGCTTTCCCTGACTCATTCATACCTGGGGCTTGTCTGACCCCCTCTGAGCCCACATTCTCATCGGCCAAATGAAAAAGGATGGTGCTTTTGTCAGCACAGACAAAAACAACACAGGGCATGGAAGAAGCAAACCTCTGCCTGCCAAGAAATGTCCCTTCGCTTTTTCCTATTTCACAAGAAAAATCTGTGCATTCGAGGCTGTGGCGTGTGCCAGAAGTTGGCTTTCCTGCTGCTCCCGGGTCTAGGCAAACTCAACACCCCCCACCCCGGCTGTTCACACGGCACACAAACTGCAGAACAAATCATTATACAAATGGTAAACCAAACAACCTCTCCAGAAAGGGGGAGGAGGACGCCTGGGTGGCTCAGCCGGTTAAGCATCAGACTCTTAGTTTTCCATTCAGGTCATCATCATCTCGGGGTTGTGGGATCGAGCCCCACATCAGGCTCTGAGCTTGGCAAGGAGTCTGCTAAACTTTTTCTCTCCCTCCACCCCTCCCTGCACTTGTATTTTCTCTTTCAAATAAATAAATCTCAGAAAAAAAATGTGGGGGCAGGGTTGGAAGGGAAGAATCCTCCTCATCGGAGAAGGGGTTCATGTGAACATCTCTGACTCCTGAGGGAGAAGCAGTCCAGGGGAACCTCTGCTTGCCCTCAGGAGAGCACTGGGGCAAGCGAGGGGTGGAGGAGGAAAGAAGCTCTGAGGAGAGGGAGGCCGAGACCCTGTCCCTGCCCCGCGTCGGAGCACCTGTCTCTGTCAGGGCCCAGCTGAGGGTCACTGGGTTTATGGTTAAAGGTGACTGCCTCCCAGTGTGGCAGACCTAGACACACGACAGAGGGCAGGAATGTAAATTGGGGTGTACCAAAATATCCTCAGAGCCCCCCCCCCGCCCCGAAAATGAGCTGGCCTGCAACCTCTTGACTCACCAGTGCTAAGCCTCTGGAAGACCAGAGCTCATCTGGTTCAGGGTAGAATCCTCAGCTGAGGTTCTCATTCATTCTGTTCCCTTACGCTCTCCTGACCTTGTAAGCGGGGGAAGGCCAGGCTCCCTGCCCTGCTGAGGGTGTCCCCAGCCCCACCTACCTTGCTCTGGGACGGAGGGCCCGCCTTGCTGCTGCCTGCAGGGGCCGTGGCAGGAGTAGACAGGAACATGCTTCGGAACAGCCTGCGCTTAAGGCTGTTCTCCTGGGTCTTAGGGCTGGGGCTGCCCTCCCCGCCCGGCCTGCCTGTGGCTGAGCCCACCAGGCAGGACTGTGGCCGAGCCTCCTCAGAACCATGCCCAGCAGCTTTGGTCCTGCGCCTGCTGCCGGCTGCGGGCGGCAAGGTGCCAGGTGGGGAGCTCTGGAGGCAGGCCCCCAGCTGCAGGCAGCGCTGCGTGGTGCCTTGGAACTCTGCGGGGCCTAGCGACTGGGCCTTGGTGGCCAGCCCATTGGGGAGGACCCTCGGGCTCTGTGGCTCTGGCCATGGCATCTGCCTGCGGCCTGCTGGCAGGTCCCCATTGCAGCTGAGGTAGAGGCCGTGGGGGTCAGTGCGCTCGGACTGGGGGCTCTGCAGGTACATGTCCGGGTCCGCAGCCCAGTGCTCATCCCCCAGCAGCCCCAGGGACTGTGCCCGCCGCCGGTTGGTGGGGCTGCGGCCACGCAGGGTGTTGGAACTGATGACGGACAACTTCTGGATGTCGTTGAGCAGCCCTGAGATGTAGCCGTCCGTGGGCACTGAGCTGCCCCGCACCACGGTCTGGAGGGGAGGGAGAAGAGGGTGAGTGAGCGGCCTGTTCAGGGCAGGGAGCCTCCCCGGGGGGGCAGGGGGAGGTGAGGGGGCAGGAGGTCTTGGGGAGGAATGCCTAAGGACCTCACTTGCTGTGTCATCCATCTGTTCCTTAACTTTTCAGCCACTCACCAGGGTCCACAGTAGGTCAGGCCCTTGTGGGGTGGGAGGGGTGGCAGAGATACAAGGAGAAAGCCTGTTGTCATGGGGCTTGCAGTCAAACATTGCAGACAGGGGGTAAACCCCTGGGGGCCTGGGGGGGTCCAGCCTCCACTGGGGGCCTGCTATCATTCTCTAGCTCTATCTAGCCTTATGGGAGAGCTACGGACTCCCCGAGCACGCAGCAACCAGTGCAAGGCTCTCCTCCACATATACTGACAGGCCCCTGACTCCCACCCTTCTTGCCCTTCTCAACCCACACAACGAAATCCCCCTGGTCTGGGTGCCCTGGCCCCATGGGGGCTGTGGGTCCAAATGTTGCACAGGACACACTTAATACTAAAAGATTAGGTGCTGCTACCTGAAATTCAAATTTTACTGGGCATCCTGTAATTTTATTTGCTAAATCTAGCAACTGTCTCAGCCTACAGAGAGGGGCGCCCCAGGCTCCTTCTCCCTGGAAATGGAGTCTTCACTGTGGGTGAGGCTCGTGAGGGGAGAATGAAAAGAGCCCGCTGACTGTTAGCTGGCAATGAGGCAGTCCCTCTGGGTGCCTCTGCGGTCTTGCCAGGCGCGGGCTTCCGTGGAGTGGGAGAGGAAAAAGCCAGCCCCACCAGCCCGGCCGCCTGCCTTACCTTCATGGGTTGGAGCTGCACCCGAGTAATGCGAGAAGGGTCCACCACTGGCTTGGGCCGCCGCAGCGTGTCCAGGATGTTCTGCCATTGTGGTGGGAGGCCCACAAACTTGCCTTCTTTAGGGTCGAAGGAGGTGTGGACGCGGTGCTGGAAGTTCTGTGGGGCTGAGATCTCAGGGCGTTTCTTCTTTTTCTTTCGGAACATGGTGCCTGTGTGGGGAGGAAAGGCTGGGCTGAGCTCCAGGGAGGCGCTTCGTGGCCGTCTGGCCCCAGAAAGCCTAGGTGGCTGCAGTGGGTGCTGGGGCTCCACCCCCCAACTCAGAGCTCCCTCCTGCCAGCCCAGGTCTTCCCCTCACCTCTCATCCCTGCTTCCTCAGAGATGTGGCTAGCTCCCAGCAAAGCAGTCCCAGAAACAACAAAAATGCCAGAAATTAGCCAACACAGACTATAAACAAGGAAAAGAGGTGTCTGTCTTCTTGTCTGTGCCAAGTCTCCTGCCGAGCAGGCAGACTCTGGGGGTGTGTTTTTATAAGCTCCAAGGCCCATTACAAATATCATTCCACTGTCAAATAATTTAAAAAGGGGAAAGAGGGAAGCAAGCAGGCAAATTCTTTTTATGAAGCAAGTAGGACTCTGACTCTTAAACCAGGTAAGAATAGGACAAAAAAAAAAAGAAAATCTGAATCAATCCCACTTATAACAAAAGTGAAGATATGGGTGCCTGGGTGGCTCAGTTGGTTAAGTCACCGCCTTTAGCTCAGGTCATGATCCTAGAGTCCCAGGATCGAGTCCCACATCGGGCTCCCAGCTCCATGGGGAGTCTGCTTCTCCCTCTGACCTTGTCCCCTCTCATGTTCTCTCTCACTCACTCCCTCTCTCTCAAATAAATATTTTTTTAAAAAAGCGAAGATCCTAAACAAAACTAATAAACTGAATCCAAGAGCATGTTACAGATTTTTTTTAACTCAGGTTAGTCCTACAATGGTTCAGTGACAGAAAACCCATTTATGTGATAAACACCATTCATAAAAAGCCAACATTTTATCCAGCCTGGGACGATGTATCATAGGACCAGGAAACCCCAAAGGGCCCTCTTGGTTACCAAGTGCTTGGCCCTAATTCCAGAAGGGTCCTGAGTCAAGAGCACATCTGGTGCAGGTGAGGACTACTGTCTAGGGGTAAGTCTCCCCAGGGAAGAGAGTGCCTCTCCACTTTGGGTCCTCTTCCCTTGGGTCTCAGAACTCTGGGCAAAACATCACTTGTAGCTAAACCTCTGTCCCTTGCTAATCTGGACTTTGCCTAAGGCCCTCTGAGCAATGTCAACGGTGACGAGGGCATGCAGATGTGAGATGGGGAGACTGGAAACCCAGGGTAAAGTGAGGAATCCAGCTTACCTTCAGGGAGTCTGGGCCAAGACCACATGTGGATGGAAGACTGGTGGGCAGTGCTCACTGGAATGCTTCTGTATCTGAAGCAGCTCAAAGCAGCTCAATGTGGGGTTTTTTTTGTTTTTGATTTTTTTTTAAATTGTGATAAATACCGTCAGTGGGCTCTATTATCAACTGGAAAGATCACGTCTAGATTTTAAGAAACAGACATGTTTGTTTCTTGACTTGAACGCTTGCATCATTCATCTATCGCACAGCTTTGCCACGAGGAATCCAACATGTGTGAATCAATCAGAGCCCGTACCACACATCCCGAGATGTCAGTTGCTTATAGGTCCTTGACTCTGGGTGTCTACCAAATGCTCCCGATAGGCAGACCTATGTGTGCGGGAGCCCCATGGAGCAAGGCCTTTGGAATAAAATATACCTGCTGAGTTGCAGGAATTGTGGGGAGTCTCCCACTAATTGGGGGAGGCTCTGAGCAAGCCACCTAAGTGATTTGTGCCTCAGGGCTCTTCATTTATAAAACGGGGTTAGTAAAGGCTGCCTTACAAAGCTTCAGAAGGCTTAAGTGGGCAAAACCCAGTGAACGGGGGGTGCTGATTCTCTTCTCATGTTATTTCTCTGTGCTCCTCTGTTTCCCAGCTCAGTGCTCTGCAGCCTTTGGGACGTGAGCAGATACAAGTCTAAGAGAGATGCCCAATACCTTTCCATGCAGATTCGCTGGTCATGGGGGCCATGCCTCACTTGGGGGACCCAGGCACCTCACCACCTCTCCATTGTGTAGAGGCTTTGTGCTTTGGTAAAACACTCACCTCCTTCTCAGCCTTTGGCTCCCAGAGTCCTAATTCTGCAGTCCTGTGCTCACAGCCTCACAGATAGACCCTCTGTCCCTAGATTAGCTTCGCTGAGAGTTTCACTGCCTTGCTCTGTGAACTCGAACTCTTTTGCAGGTATAGGGGCATACCTGAGAGCTGAAGAAGAGTGGGCTAATATTTTATCCCCAAACATCCCTCTTCCCAACTCTCCCAGCCCCATTTGATGCCTAGCTTTTTCTGCAAGAATGCATGGGGACAACATCGTTAGCAAATGGTAAATGGCTCTGGGATCCCCCTCCTGAGAACCAGTTTTTCTCAGAGGCAGTAGAAGTCTGAGGAAAAAGAAGGACACCACAGAGTCCTAGGAGGGTGGTAGAGAGGGTGGGAAGCTGCTGAAAGCTATGAATGAGCTCAGGTTTTGGAGGAGGGGGGAGTAGGGCCAGAAATCAGAGCCAGTCACTTTGCTAACGGGAAATCCCCATCTAAAGAGAGGCTGCTGAGACTCATCCAAAATGCGGTGAGACTAACACTGCCTGGAACAACATGATTGTGTACACAGAAAATCGAGAAAGATCTACATAAAAACTATTGGAATTAGATAAGTGAATTTAGACAGTCCCTGATTCAAGGTCAATATAAAGAAAAAGATTAGTTGTATTTCTTCATACCAACAACAAAAAAAATAGAAAAAATTTTTTCTAAAGATTGTGTGGTATAATAGGGAATAGATTTTTGGTCTCAGTTGCCTGTTCATGGCATACAACTCCTAACACCCTTGCAACCCCAGATGGAAAGAATGTCCCAACTTTTGGCTGTGCCCCACCTCTGCAGAGGGAGCGGGGCTGAAGGTTGAGTTAATCATGAATGGCTGATGATTTAATCCATCATGCCTACACAGAGAAGCCTCCATAGAATAACCCCTCAACGATAGGGTTCACGGAGCTTCTGGGTTGGTGCACACATCAAGGCACTGGGAGGGTGAGGCAGCAGTTCTCCGCCTCCTACACCACCCCTTCCCCTGTGCATCTCTCCCACTGGGCTGTGCCTGGGCTGTATCCTTTATGAGTGAGTTCCATGAGCCATTCTAGCATATTATAGAACCTGAGGGGGGGCTCATGGGAACCCTCATGGGAACCCTCAACTCTGGTTGGTCAGAAGTATGGGTGACCGGAGACTCATAACTGTGGAGGGTGACTCCATTCCAAAAGGGACTGAGCCCTTGGGGTCTATGTTGACTCTAGATAGTGCCAGAACTGAATCGAATTGTTGAAGAGCCAGCTGGGATCCGAAAGTTGGAGAAAGGGCCACAGGAGGGAAAAAACCCTTCTCATTTGCTGTCAGAAGTGTTACCAGGGAGACAACTGCTCAGACACCATTTACCATTTTACACTAAAAATGTCAAGTACTTTTGACGATGTGCAAGGTCCCTACATTGAGAAGCGGAAAACATTATTAAAGAAAGAACGTACATAGATTGGAAGACTCAATGATATCAATTATTTCCAAATTAACCTACAGATTTGTTTCAATCTCAATCAAAATCCCAGGATAGTTCTTTGGTAGAAATTAACAAACAGGGGCACCTGGGTGGCTCAGTCAGTTAAGCGACTGCCTTCGGCTCAGGTCATGATCCTAGGGTACTGGGATCAAGCCCCACGTCGGGCTGTCTGCTTAGTGTGGTGTCTACTTCTCCCTCTCCCTCTGTCTCTCTCCCCACTCATATTCTCTCTCTCATTTGCTCTCTCTCTCTCTCTCTCTCTCTCTCTCTCAAATAAATAATATATTTTTAAAAACTCTTAAAAAATCGACAAACTGACTCCAAAATGTACAGAGAAACATGAAGAATCAGGAAGAGTAGAGACCATCCTCAAGAACAAGGTTGAAGGATTACACTACTAAATATCAAGATTTACAGTAACAGTACAATTGATAAAGTGTGGAACTGGCACAAAGATTGACAAATTGCCCAATGGTACAGAAGAGAGAATCTAGAAATAGATCCAGTCATAGAAGGTCACTTAATTTATGACAAAGGTGACAGTGCAATACGGTAGGGAAGAAATGATCTTTTCAAAAAGTGTGACTGAAGCAATTAGATATCCATATGGAAAAAAAATCCTGAAAAATGAATTCATGTCAGACCCCAAATTAATCAGATCTAAATGTGAAAGGCAAAATAATAATCTGGAGGCAGTGATGAGGGGATGGGAGAGGAGGAAACCCATAGTCTGGCCATTGCCTCCCCCAGGTCCATTGTGGGCGACTTACATGGGGGCCCAATTTTGATGGGCTCTCCTGGAACCTATCACATGTTGGGGCCAAAACCTCCACAACCATAGGTCCCCAGGATATATTAAACTACCAAGGTTTTTTTTTTTTGTCCAAAATGGAATTCTTGATGGCAAAGATTAAGAGGAGGGGATTCTTCCTAGGACCTTCCTTCCTTCCTTCCTCCCTCCCTCCCTCCCTTCCTTCCTTCCTTCCAGATTTTATGTATTTGTTGTGAGGGGGGAGAGGTGGGGGAGGAGCAGAGGGAGACGGACAGGCAGACTCTGTGCTAAGCACTGAGCCCAACATGAGACTCCATCTCAGGACCTTGAGTTCATGACCTGAACTGAAAGAGGTAGATGCTTAACTGAGCCACTCAGGCACGCCCCTCTAGAATTTCTCTCTAAAGAAAACAAAACATTTTAGAATAAAGAGTGATCATGAGCTCTGAGTTCCTAAGAGACACACTCACCCACCCAGGTGCCCAATGTTGCCAAGTCATTGGGTGTGAAACCCTGAGACACAGACATCCTGCATCTTTCCATCAACGGCCCTGTGTCCTTGGAGCACATCACCCACCCAGAGGCCTCGATTTGACATTTCTAGGGCTCCATTTTGAGCCCGGTTTCCCTCCTTCTGACGCAAGGCCAAGGGCCCAGGGGCTGAGGGAGGGTGTTTGCTGCTTCAGCCATGAGGCCGTAGGGGCAAACCAGCCTGTGCCAGGCCGTAAAGTTGCCATCCCGGGATCTCCACCTCTTTGCATGCACACTCAATTCATGTAGTAGAGGAGCTTTCCTCAGAGAAGATACTCTGAGGAGGGAGGAGGAAGGAGGAAGGAAGATGATCTTCCCACCGAGAGCCAGTCCTTGTCTTTCCTTCTGCCCAGCCTGATGGAAATCACCCGGACTTGACACATCGCAGGACAAAGGGCCCCCAGAAGCAGAACACCAGGTCAGGCCCTCTGCTGCCCCAGCCCCTCCTGCTGGATGCCTCATGCCTCTTCTCTACATGGGGGTGGGGGGGTGAGGGGTGGGGGAGGATGCCGATGCTGGGATCCACCCATATGATTGAGGAATGCTTTGAACTTCCCTCTTCTGAATGGCTGCGGACGTCAGCTGTTGGCTGGCCAGCTGGCCAGCGGGCCACAAACTGGACCAGAGCAGGGATGCCCAGCCCAGCCCGGAGGGGAAGAGCCCTGCCCAAACCAGTTTGGGAAGGAATCTCCCCAGGCACAGCTCCTGCCGAGGCTGCTTCCTCCAGCCAGAGCCTGGCAGATGGGGAGTCTGGCAGTTCCTGGCAGATGCTTTCTGGAGGAAATCCTGCCACACCCAGCTCCCGAGGGTGGAGCTGGGGTAGAGCTCAGGGAACCACAGGCCGGGCGTCACTGATGGGTATGGCTGGCATGTCAGAGAAGCAGAAGCCACAAAGGGAATGTGCTTGGCTCTTTCCAAGGATCAATTCATTTCATTTTCCCACCAACCCTGGGGGGTAGGAATTACTATTACTACCCATGATTCTAGTTGAGGCTCAGACAGCTTAAATAACTTGCCCAAGGGGACAGAATCCGGCAAGGACTCAATTGGGGGTCTGCACCTACATTTGGTTCCAAAGCCCCTGCTCTGTCCACCATGCTCATTCTGAGGGAGTTGGGCTATTTTTCCTTTCTTTCCTGGGGGTGTCCATGAACAGCCATGGGGGTGACCAGCCTGACAGACTCATAAGAGTGTGGAGAAGGGGTGGGGGATGGCAGGGCCACCTCCCTCAATCAAGATTGCTGGGCCTTTTTCCTGGGCTCCTCTGTGACTCAGAGGCTAGAGGAGGTCGGGGATATCCTGACTTGTAGGCTGACCCTTACTTTGGCATCAGGTTTTGGTTTTGCCCTGCAAGGGGTAGGTAGAATGTTCCAGAGAGTTCCTGTTGATGGCTCTTACATCAGGGCCTGGCATATATGCGACAAGCTTCAGAAGCAGCATGAGTGTATTCCCTCCAGCACGGATACACGGTCCCTCCGTGGAGTCTCAGCCGAAAGCCAGGCAACCTGCAGGTTTGGCTCAAGGAGTGGGGGTCAGAGCTCCGTGGTTGATACTACTTTTCCGTGACTTCAAAGGGTCTGGGTGGTGGGCCCCCTGGAGCAGGGTACTGTGGCGAGTCTGGTCTAGAGTTCACAGAATAAGCAAAGGAGCTTACTGTGAATGGGTCATCCTCTCAAACTGCTCCTCTAGGGGAGGAGACAGCCACCTGCCTGGCCTGGAGTGACAAAGCCACCAAGCTGCTTCCCCAGCAGTTCTGGTGTCCCACTGAGTCACCTACCTTACCTCCTACGCCCAGCTTCGAGTGGGGTTTGGCTGTTGCCCTACATCAAATCTCTTTCAAAGGAAAGGCCTGTAGCCCACTGAAGGGCTTTGGCACCATTTGGTTGTGTCAGTCCTGCGATCTTGGTGAATTCTGAGGAATGAGGTGGTGGGATTCCCCTCCATACTGGGTGACTGGGAAGGAGGCCTCACGGGCCCCAGTGCAAGTGCTAGGAAGCCAGAGTGCAGGGACACAGGGGCTTCCTCTGAGGGAGGCTCAGCGCCTGCTTGTCACTACTGAATGCTGGCTTGGGGTGGCCCAGAGTATGGGGTTCCTGAGTTCCTACTTGTGACCTCAGCCTACTCTCCTATTTTCTAAACTGCAGCATTTCCAGTGGCGACCAGGGAATGGACCCATTCCCCTCTGGCAGCTTCTCCAGGTACATGAGGAGAGAAACAGTACCTGTGCTAGCTCAAGGGGCAGTCTGAGGTACTTGTAGTAAATACCCAGTCAGTCAGTCATCACTCAGGGAGTGCTTGGCATAAGCACCAGGCTCTGGGCTGACCATGTCACATACAGGATCTCCTCCCCACAAGCCTATGAGGCAGGGCTGTTACTGTACCCATTATGCAGACGAGGAAACCCAGGTTCACAGAGATCAAGTCATTTGCCCAAGGAAAGCAGCAAAGAAGGGGAAGACCTGTGTCTGTCTGACCTAATGTGAACGAGGCTGGAGGCGGCTGCAACCCTCCACCACCACCCCGTCTCCTTCTCAGACCCATTCACGGTGCCTTGGGAAAGGCACTATTCTAGAATCAAGACGCTGAGATAGAGGTAAGTCCCCTGGTTTGTCTGTTCCTTTCTTTTCTTTTTTCTTTTTCTTTTCTTTTCTCTTTTCTTTTCCTTCCTTCCTTCTTCCTCATTCTCTCTCTCCTTCTTTCCCTCCTACCCTCCTCCCTCCCTCCTTCCCTGCTTCCATTTTTTTGTTTGTTTGTTTGTTTTTAATAGGCTCCACGCCCAGCATGGAGACCAATGCGGGCTTGAATTTACAACCCTGAGATCAAGACCTGAGCTGAGGGGCGCCTGGGTGGCTCAGTTGGTTGAGCCACTGCCTTCGGCTCGGGTCATGATTCCGGAGACCCGGGATCGAGTCCCACATCGGGCTCCCTGCTCGGCGGGAAGCCTGCTTCTCCCTCTCACTCCCCCTGCTTGTGTTCCCTCTCTGGCTGTGTTTCTCTCTGTCAAATAAATAATTAAAAAAAAAAAAAAAAAAAGACCTGAGCTGAGAACAAGAGTCAGACACTTAACGGAGCTACCCAGGTGCCCCCTACCAAAGCCCCAGAGTTCTAGAGCACTTAGAAAGATACCTCTACTACTACCACCATCCAAACACAGAGTGGCCTGAAAAGGACCATGTTACCTCCAGGGCTGGGGCCTTCCACTCAGAGATCTCTAGCTGAGTTGGCCAACCTCTCTGCAACCCACTTTGGGAATTGTCACCCTACACCCTCTTCTGTGAAGAATGACGGGCCTCACTGGCCCCCTGGTTGAGAATACTGTGGACAGAACCCAGCCTCTCATGGAAGTGTTCTTACTGGCCAGGAATATTTTTCACAAATATTACTTCCTGGAGTTTAAATATAAAATATGTTATTCATTCATTGATCCAGTAAATTCATTTATTATACATCAACTCTGCTCCGGGTCCTAGGGACTGTGGTGAATAAAACAAAATCCTGGGTCTCATGCAGTTTGGCTTGCTTTTCCAAATAGATGTTTCTAGACCCCCACCACCTGCTGGAAGAGTGCACATGCTTGGGGACTTGCTCATGGGGTCTGGCTCGTCTGTCCCTGGTCAACTCTCAGTCACTCAGTGGCATTCCTGACAGGGACTTGTCTGTGACCTGCTAGAATATGTTCTATTCTAATCAGGGAGCTCTCCTGATTTCCCGAGGCCCCTAACCTCTGTCCCTCTCTCTCCTTGTTGCCCATCCTTTATACAGAGCTGATCTCTGTCCTCCTTCAGCCTCTAGCAGGGGTCTGGGACTGCTGTCTAAACCTCTTCACATGACATGAGTCAGGAGACTCCTTTTCTGGCCCCCAAAGTCTCACCAGGGGGAAGGGCCTGAAGGAAGCCTTCATGCGCTTTTCTGCCCAATGGCTACCAGCAGGGTGGCTGGGTCCTAGACCCAGGCTGTGTCCCTTACTGCCACTGCTTGAGGGCCTCACAGGATCTGCCCAGGGCCTCCGTGCTGAAGTGTTTCTGGTCCCCAGGATGCTAAGCGGGACCTTGAGGTTTGGCTGTCACCCTGGGCGGGCCCAAAGAGAAGCTGAGTGTCCAGGGCAGAGGGTATCATGTACATAAGCCACAATGCCTGGGTTCCCTCCCCTTGTCACCATTCCCACACTATATGTCCCAGAGAATCCCCAAGGGAGAGATAATGGGGCTGTTGTTGAAACGAACATGATAATAAAGCTCATTCAATCTCTTGTGTCAACACTCCAGCTGAATGAGAGGCCAAAGAGCCAGGCTGGCCGCTGGGAAGGTCAATATTGACTCAGGCCCGCCTCGGGGCTCTCTGGCCTACCAATGCAATGCTGTGGTCTAGCAGTGGCCTGTGCCAGAGCAGCCCTTTGACCTCTGTTCGCTGCACTTAGAACCCATAGCAGTAGGCTCTCCCGGGCACGGGGCTATCTCTACGGCAAGTAAAGAATGGCCTTCCCAGAAGGGTTGCAGGCCACTCTTCCCGATTTTCAGCAGCCTCCACATGTAGAGGCCCAAGTCCTCATCATAGAGCCCTTAGAGCCCGACTGGAAAGAGCCCCTCAAGTCCCCAGTCACAAGCTTAGGGCCCCTAACCACACAAAAAGGTTGTTTTTTTCGAAAATCTGAATTTTCGATATCTCCATTTTGTTCCCCTCTTTATGCTCACAGTACTGAGACGGGTCAGACCTGCTTTACTGGGCACATCATAAAGACGACAGGTGGCTGGGGAGCAGATGGAGGAGACCAGAAAGGGAATACACTCACATACAGCTGTAAAGTGTGTGGCATGTGTAGCTGTGCTGAGGGGCTTCTTACGAGCGCATTTAAGGGCCACAACCCTACAAGCTCAGAATTAAGAGCTCTGCTTCACAGGTGAATAGACCAAGGCCTGGACAGAAAGACTGTCTGAGATGGTAAGCACGGAGCTGGTAATCAAACGCAGTGTCTCTAAGCTTCTCTAACATGCCTGGGGCCCAGAGAAGTCAAACGACCTGCCCCTAGGTCACACAGCCGCTGAGGGCAGGGCTGGGACAAGAAGCCTCAAGCCAGAGGCTCCCTGTGCCCAAGGCAGCCCTGTGGCAACAGTGTATCTGGGTCTCCAACGGACATGTGAGCACAGGTGACACATACAGAACGTGTTGCTGTCTCGGCGTCCAAAGCTGGATCCTCTTCCAGAAATGCTCCCTTTGTCGGGCCACCTCACTACCTGCCCTCTATGGACCCTCTGCTTTTCCTTTATTCCCTGGGCTTGCTCTAACCCCTCCACAATCTCCTGCCACAGAGCCAGACCATTCTCAAAGTTCTCCAGGAGATTTCAGGGCAAGGGCAGTTTAACTTTTCCTAAGTAATAATTAGAGGCTGGGGAGGTGGCTCACGGCTGGGGCTGTTCGACATTTATTTATCACTGGGCTTCTCACAACTATCCTCTGAGGCAGGCTTGATCATTCCATTTTATAGGTGAGGGCATTTAAGTTTGCAGAGGAGTACAAAAACTTGCTCGAGGAATAGAAGGCAAAGTCAGAATTTGAACACAGCTCTTTCTGATTCCAAATGTGTTCTCAGCTACTGTCCTACATGTTACAGTATGCGCCGCAACAGTTCCAAAAGACCCGGGCACAGAAGTACACTTGACCCCCCTCTTTTCCCCTACTTAGAAAAACAGATCGGGGGAGCCTAAAACACACCAGAATAGGACAAGACACAGAAAACACAGCCCACACTCCGGGAGCTCTTCATGTCTTAGCCCTCGGTGTTTCCAGCAGCGTCTATATCCCGGATGGGATGCCCCTCACCATCCGCTGGGTGGGAAAAGCTGGATCCATTTTTAGCAGGGTGGAGGTATGGGGAATGAGCTAGAAGGCGGGGATGTGCAGAGCAGCGCCTCTGCCCCGGGCTGCTTCTCGGCACACCGGCATGCCAGCTCAGCACATACACGGGGCGGCTACTACCCTTCCTGTTTGGGAGCACCTTTCTCAAGCGAGAATTCAGGGCACCAGCCTTGGTGAGGCTGTCTCGCCCCAGACAGGCATTATACCTGAGGACAGCAGAGGCCAAGCCAGGGGCAGGCAGGGCAACCTGTGGGCTGGGCTGGTGAAAGTTACAGCGCCCATCCACTAAGAAGGGAGAAATGGCACCTGGAAGGGACCACTGCCCCTGCCCTGTGGTACCAAAAACATCCCAGGAGGGCCACCTGCCTGCCCACTGCCCCTTTCAGCCTGTCCCTCAGGGAGATCTTGAGAAGGCTCCTGGACACCCTTCCAGGGCTGAAGGTTCCTCACTCACCTCCTGGCCGCCTTCTTCGCCTCCTCTTCCTCCCGACCTCTCACCTTTCCGTGGGCAGGGCTCTCAGGCACCGAGGAGAGGGAAGACTGGGGACCTTCCCTGGCCGGTCCTCCGAGGCTTGGGTGGAAACACATGAGAAATGCATTGTGACAAATGGAGTAGGTATCTCGTTGGATTTTGCGACTGGCCGGAATCCAGAGCATTCGCAACCGCCCCAGGCCTGCCTCCTGACAGAGCCACCATCTCAGGTACGACGGGAGGTGGCGGGCTCCACGCGCGGCACACGGGGAGGAGGGGCAGTGGGCGCAGCAGGGCTTCGGGGGGGCCCCTGTCGTCCCCACGGCGCTCCGGCTCAGCGCGGCCCGAGTGGGGCGCCCTCTGGGACGCGGATCCGCGGCAGGCGGCCCGGAAGCGCCGGCGCACACGCGGAGGTCGGCCCGGCTCCCAGCTGCGCCCGCTCGCGGTCCCCGCGCTCAGGGCCCCTCCGCCCCGCGCCCTCCGCACGGCCGCGCCTGGGCACTGGGCGCCGGGTAGCCCCGAACTTTGGGTCATGGGCCACGCGGCGGGAGAGCTGTGCCCGCGTCCCGGCCCCTGCCCGGGGAGGGGTCGCCGGACTCCCTGGGTGGCCGGGGCACCCACCTGCCGGGCGGGAAGTCCCTGGAGAGCTCGGGGAGGCGGCGGGAGCCGGGCCCGCCCTCCGCGGGAGGGACCTCGGCGCGGGGAACAGCCGAGAGACGCCGCGCTTACTTGTTTGCGCTGCGCTGGCTTCACCTGGCGGCGAGCTGGATTTCAGGGTGTGGCCTCAGGTAGGACCCGGCGAACACAAAGCCCGGGAAAAGTCGCCAAGGGGGTGCCGAGGCCGCGGCCAGGAGCTTCTTCCTCGGAGGGGCGCCCCCCCGCCCCCTTTCGCGGCCCTTGCCTTGGGGCCTTGATCCGGGTCGGGCCCGCTGCGACCTGCAGGTGGCCCCGTGGCCCCTGGACTGCTGTGCAGGGACCTGACCTGGATTATCCGTTGAGCGCCTCGCGTTGTGATTAACTCATTAATTTACACCGCAGATGCGCATCTGGAGCCCGCGGGCCGACTCCTCCCCAATATAGAGGTGCAGCGGGGCGAGTGCACCCACCTACAGACGCTGGGGAGTCTCAGCCAGAGTCCTAAAACCTGGCATCTGGGCCTGTGTCATCTGGACAAGGCCATAAGACTGTTTTGAGGTAGTTCCTGTTGGCGGGCAGGAAAGCCAGGATTTAAAGAGATTAAGGGAATTCCTTGTCAGACC
>PITA01019474.1:0-37434 GCA_004023965.1 Spilogale gracilis | reverse complement strand
GGGAAGGGGCTGCCTGCTGCGCTGGGTCAGCTGCAGGGGCATGGGCTCTCCATCACGCCTTCCTGCCTTCCCTCCCTCCGTCCCTCCCTCCCTCCCTCTGACCCCCACGGTCTCTCCCAGCATCCTATTCCTTCTCGGAAACATGGCCCTCCCCCAGTATAACAGCCCTGGAGCCACTTGGGGGCTCAGTTTATGTATGAGCTGTACCTTGTCCCCCAAATCTACATCTTGAGGCCCCCTCGCCCAGGATCTCGGCATGTCACCACATATGCAGATAAAGATGGTTAAGTCTCGGCGCCCCGGGGGCCTCAGTCATTAAGCGTTTGCCTTTGGCTCAGGTCATGATTCTGGGGTCCTGGGATCGAGCCCGCATCAGGCCCCCTGCTCAGTGGGGAGTCTGCTTCTCCCTCTGCCCTTCATCTCACTTGTGCTCTCTCTCTCTCTTTCTCTCTCAAATAAACAAAAAGAATCTTAAAAAAAAAAAAAAAGAGGTGATTAAGTCCAAATGAGGTCCTCAGAGCCGGTCCGAATCCCATCCCGCAGGTGTCCTTATCAGGATAGGAAACTGGGACATACAGCGAGACCCCAGAAACACAGGCAGAGGAAGTCCGCCTGAGGTCACACAGGAAGGCAGGGGGCACCTGCAGGCCCGGGAAGGAGGCAGCAGGCCTCCCCGCACCCTGCCCAGACTCCCAGCCCCTGAACAGGGGGGGAGGGAGGCGAGGTTGGAGCCACCATTGGGGCGTTGCCCTGGCCACCCGGGGGGGGGGCTCAGACACTCAGACAGCTCAGGGGTCTGTCTGCACTCCCCTCCTCATGCAACCGGGGTGTGAAGGCCCAGGATGGACGCTGGAACGTGCCCGTTTGCTGCCCCGTTGGTGAGCCCGGGGTCCAGGGGCCCCCGCGCTGGGGCTGAGCTCTCCACCTTGCCCAGAGTTGGGGCAGGTGCAGGCGGTGGCTGCTCAAGGGGTCTGTGCACGGGTCTGTGAGTCCCTGCCTCGGCTTCTTCCCAAGGTGGCTGGGGTTCCAGTCCCAGGGGAGACGCCCACGGGGCACAGCAGAGGCGGTCATCCCCACCCGGCCTCGGACACAGGTGTGGGCCGGGCCTGGAGTGGCCTGGCCGAAATCCAGAATGTCTGCTACATTTGAATTTGAGCCACGTGGCCCAGCAACCCCACCCCTGCATCTCCACCTAAGAGAAGTGAACACAGTGTCTACACAGAGCGCGTGCAGGAATGCTCCCAACGGCAGGATGCGGAAGAGCCTAAAGATGGAAACACCCCAGGCATCTGTTAGAGGAGAAGAAACCTGCGCCAAGCCCATGTTACAAGTAAGAGAGGTTTTATGTGAGCTGCTTCAGGAGGGGAGAGTCAGCGCAGCCCCGAGCTCTGCAGGAACACAGCAGCCGGGTTGAGCCGCGCAGCAGGGGGAGGGGAAGCAGGGACACCGAGCTCAGGGAAGCTGCCACTTGCCCACTCGGGCGTCACCCTTTGTGACGGGTGCCAGGCTAAGCAGGCCCAGGACAGCCGACGCCTTGCAGCGTGATGAGGACAGGACTGCACGCTGGTGGAAACGGCCTGGACGGGGAAGGCCCGTTGGGGTCAGGGCCGGGGGCTGCCGCACGAGATGACGGGTTCTAATTGCTGCAGAGCTCGTGGGGACAAGGAGCCGGCCATGCCAGCTGGTGTGTCTGCAGGCCTCGTGAGGCCCGTGTTGCCCGGCCGACACCAGCACCCCTTGCTCTCGGCCTCCCCAGGGCCAGGGTTGGCCTCCCCGACTCGGGAAGGCTGGCGGAGCTCTAAGGGGAGCCGGCGGAAGGTGACGCCAACACGAAGCTTAGGAACAAGGCGGCAGATCTGAGGATGGCCCCGGGGCTGCGGGGAGGGGCGCGTGCCTCCGTGTCTGTGCCCCCGAGGCTCCCAGGCTTAGCCGAGATCGGAGGAAGAGCCGTCCGATGTCTGTGCAGGAAAGGAAAACATAAGTGATTCTCTAAGAAGCAGCTACCAGGAGGGAGAAGCCGGCTCTGCTCTCTCCGCATTGATTTGCCAAGATGTGCCCCAGGAGTCACCCTGTGCACTCCCCAGGTCCCCGGCTCGCACCCCGCTGCGGCCACGGCCCGGTGGTGCCAGGCGGGAAGCGTTGATTCTGGGACCCAGCGGCGGGGCGCGAGCTAGGAATTCGCTGTGCTCCTCTGTGCGCGGACGTCAACAGGTGCCTCGGAGCGCCTGTCGCTGTCGCCCTGGGAGTCGTGTGCTCATTAAACTGTGTTCCTGGGCGACAGATTCCTGCACCCACTCCACGCGTCCCTGCCTTTCTCAGCAGCCTCCCTTCCTGGACAAGACGGCATACGGAAGGCCCGGCCCTGCCCTCCTTGTTCATGGGGACCCTGCTAGGGGCCAGCCTTTAGACCCTGGCAGACCAAGGGCCACCTCCCTCTCTGGGGGACCCGTCGGGTCCGTGAATTGCCAGCAGGTGACATGTGAGGTCACCAGAGAGACAGGACAAATGTTCCCAGGGCCTGTGACTGTCCCACACGTTACCCAGAAAGAATCCTCAGGCCCAGCAGCAGCCTCTCACTGAGCTGTGGCACCCTGTGTTGTCCACAGGTCCTGGGCCACCGTCCCCCTCAACGTGAGTGAGGTGGACAAGGCGCCTGTGGTCTTTCTGCCCAGGCCCCTCACTCGGGGCCAGGAGACCCTCCCGGGAACAGAAGAAGGTGGCAGGGGCTTCTAACCTCCGCTCTCGAGCGACCTTGTCCTGGGGTGCACTTTCCACCCCTTAGCGGGGAAATTACAGCCTCTCAGAGGCATGTCCCCAGCAGCGCTCCCTCCAGTCCAAAGCCACGGCCCCTCGTCGCTGCAGGAGGGACAGGTCTCCCCCAAGTCAATCCAGGGGGCGGGCCAAAGTGCAGGGGCGGGAGCCCGGGCTGGACACTGCAGGACCCCCCCGCCCCGACACGCAGGCCTGTTCCCAGGAAGGCAGCGGCCCCCAGCTGCCCTGGGGGCTCAGGTGCATGGGGCAGCAAGCTGGCCCCTGCCCCCGAGAGGTCATGTCTGGGGGGCACTGTATCTCCAAGTCCCAAGTCATCCTCTGTGGTCTGGACTGAAGGTGGGCACTTGTAGATGGCCTGAGCACCGGGGATGCAGCCCAGGGCCCGGAGGGGCAGCCCCTTCCTGGGCAGGTCCTGGCAGGAGCTCGGACACCCTTGTCGCGGGAGCCTTCGTGTCCTCTGCCAGGGCTCCCATGGGGCGTCCCTGGAAAGTAAGCCAATCCCCACAGTCAGGAGCACGGGTGTCCCTGGGGACGACACTGGCCTGGGGCAGGCTGCTGGGTCTCAGCCGGGACTGCCGTTCGCCCCTGCCCCATGGTGAGTCCCTGTCCACTGGCTCAGGGGGCTCACCCGGCAGGTGGGACCCGCACGCCCAGCCCGTCGCCCGGGCTTGCGGAGAGCTGCAGAGGGAACAGATGTGCGCCGCTCCGGAAGCCGGTGTGCCATACTTCCAAGGTGAAGGGTTATTAAATCAATATATTACCTGGGACGTCCCTTCCAGCCAAATCCATTTCAAACCGATTAAACTGAAGAACGACTAGAAGAAACATGCCCTGGGATGCTGCCAGGGACTGGTGCTGGCACTTCAGGACGTGATGCTGGGAGCTGGCCCAGCCCGCCCAGGACGCCCGCCCTTAGCGGGTCCCCAGCCCCGGAGACTGCAACCACAGCATGTGCAAACGGACCCTTTGGGGTGTGACTGGGGACGCGGAGAGGAAACGGTGTCCTGGATCATCTGGATGGTCCCGGTGTTAGCTCAAGGGCCCTTGTAAGAGAGAGACAGAGGGACATTTGACTCAGAAGAGAAGCCATGGGCCGAGGGAGCAGAGACTGGAAAGCAGGTCCCCAGCCCTGGGCCACCGGGGCCATCAGGCGCTGGAAGAGCAGGAAGGCCCTCCCCCGGCCCCGTGACGCCATGGTTTCAGACTTGTGCCTTCCACAACTGGGGGAGTATCAATTCCTGTCGTTTCAAGCCTGCAGCTTGGGGGCTCAGATGGGCATCTGCCTTGTCCCGAAGGCCTGGGGCTTCCCAACTGCTGGCACGTACAGCTGATGAGCCAGGAAGTTGGCTCCTCAAAGAAAGCCCAGAGAAGTCAGGCAGCAATGGGAGCCCAGGGTAAGCCGGCAGGCAGTACCCTGAGTCCAGGCTGGGGCTGTGGTCCGGGTGTGGATGGGGCAGAGCTCTGCACGGTCACTCCCCTTCCTGCGGTCCAAGAGCCCCACGGCGCCGGCAGACCCGAGGAGGATGGCGGCAGTGGGGACCAAGGGGCTGGCTGAGCTTCCCGGAGGGCATCTAGGGTCAGACCCGGGATGGCCCTCAGCCCCTGTGTCCGGCACTGGCTGTCACAGTGTCCCCACTGGTCTGTAGGGTGCTTCCCCGAGGCACTGGGGACCCGAGTGGCTGGGCACAAGAGAAAAGACAGAGCGCTGCCCTGGAGTCCTTGGGGCTGGGGCTTTGGAGTCACAGGGGATTGTGAGAGTATTGCCAGGGACATAAGGGTACACTCTTTCCACCGTAGCTGCCTGATCCCCAGAACTAGTTCAGCTTAACCCCCCGATGGAGGCAGGCAATGCTCGTGAACACCTGTCCCGGGCCAGGGAGGCGTCTTGTGGCCCCAGAAGCCCACCTGAGGATTCCTTGTGTGACTGGGCTGGACACACAGCAGGGAGAGAGCATTGAGCTCAGGTTCTGAGATGGGTGGTGGGCATCCCAGGGTCCAAGCCACAGTCTGGCCCCGCGGCTCAGTTCCCGCAGTCACTGGGCCAGGGTGGTGGCTGGGACGTCCTTGAGCAGGCCCTGGGAGCTGGGGTTGGAGGGCATTAGGAATAACTCATGGTTCCCTTTTCCTAAACTCAGTCCTGTTGGGGGAGAAGGATGTTTGCTGGCTGTAGAAAGCCTCTTTCTGATTGCATTCCACACTTTTTTTCTCCTGAGCCCAGAGTCTGAATATGGCAAGGGCTGGAGGAAAGCCCGACTTAATTCTTGTGGATGACTTTCTCCTGTATGAAGTTCGGTCTTACGTGCACGCTCTCAAATACAACGATAATCAAATGCCGTTGCTTGTAAGTCTCTTTTCTCTGTGGATTTCAAAGCACTTTGGTGCTGAAATAGGAGAAGTTTTGGCAGATTGCACTCTTGTGGCAGGCCATTCGTCATCTTTGTGCACTTGGAATGACAATAATTATAGCAGTAATAGTAATATTAGCTCATGTTGGTGCTGTACTGATGGCTTACAAAAGCACTTATACATCGTTCATCTCATCTCGTTCTAGCAGAGGGCTCTGGGGACACACGGGGAGGCGGGAGACCCCCAGGGGCAGAGGGAAGGCCTCACGTGTGCCCAGGCTGGGGTCCCGGCCCGGGGAGTCAGAACCGCAGACCGTCGGGTGTCCCACCGGTTCCCTCCTCACCCTGGCAGAGTACACCCACTCTGGGACAGCCTGGCCTCCAGGACGCTGCTGTCCGGTGGCCCCTTCTTCCCTGGGGAGGGGGCGGCCTGAGGCCAGAAGAGGGGGCTGGCAAGGGCCCTTTTCCTCCCCACCACCCCTGCTCCCAGGACAAAGCCAGCCCTCGCATGGACGCCGCACAGGAGGGCGGGGGCTCTGCCTGGGGAACCAGGCTTGTGGGCAGCAATGTCTTCCTCATCCTAGGGGTGGCTGAGCTTCATTCCGCACCCCTGAAGTGATGGTGAGCACGAGTCCTCTCTGCATGCTGAGAAGATGGTGCTCCTCTGCCCGCAGGGACCCTTCCTGGAACCTCACCCATGCCCACGGTGCCCGCGGGCCCAGGGCGGAGTGCCGCTCCCTCGGCTGCAGTGACAGGGGCCCACGCACTCCTGGAAGCAGGGCTCGGGGGCAGAAGCCGAGCACCCCTTCCCGAAGCATTTCCTGGTTTGCTCCCTGGAGCGCGAGGACTGAGGGGTTCCCTGGGAAAAGGCCATCGTCAGACAAGTGCCTGGACCTGGGCAGGAGCCGGCCAGGGAGGCTCAGGGGGTGTAGGCCCCCCGGCAGGACAAAGCTGCCGGCACACCCAGAACCCCTGGCCGGCACTGTGAGCTTCAGGAGGACACGCGCGTGTCAGGATATTACGTCCGTGGTGGGTACGCAGCATGACCTCAGCTCCATAACACACCTGCATGCATGCACAGGCACATGTGCGTGCACACCGGCATATACTCAGGCTTGCACACGCACACACGACAGGGAAAGGACCAGCCCCGGGGTGCCGAGCTCTGAGCACTGGGGAGGCCTCCCGGGCCGAGGTGGCGAAGGTCCAGCGGTGGGCTGGGACCCGCCCTCTGCACACCTTCCCAGGTGCCTGATTGCAAGCGGGGTGCCTCCCCGGCCTAGCGCTGAGTCTCCTCACTGGCACCTGAAGGCCAGGGAGGTGAAGGAGAGCTTGCACGGTCTGGGGAGGACCAGGAGTCGGTGCCTGGGTTCCTGGCATGGCTCACGTACCCTCCGTCCGCGGCAGCACGCCTGGGATCTCTGCTGGGAGATTACAAACTCATTGTCATGTTCTACGAGGGTTGTGTATTACTCTCAAATCAGGAAGACCATAAGCAGCTTGAACCCCTGCTACGGTCCCCACCTAGCATGGTTCTGCGGCCACAAGAGCGGGAACCAGCGTCCTGTCCTCGGCCCCTCAGGGGTCCCCAACGCGGAAAGCGGCCCTGGGTGCACTTCCGAGGCCGGAGCCTGGCCTGTCCATCTCCGTCCTGTTTGCACAGAGCTTCCTGCTGCCCTTGCGAGCTGGGGCCTCGTGTTCATTCTTCCAAAGGGAGTGCCTCTGCCCTTGCCGGCCGCGGCCACAGTCAGGGTCAGGGCCTGCCACCTGCTCCCCACGCCCCCCCCCCATCGCTGCAGCACCTGGCCACTGCCTTTTTCAAATGAAAATATTGACCTACATGCTTTGCGGGAAGGAGAGGGATGCTGTGTGCTGGGGCCGCCTTCCTGACCCTGGCTTTGCATTTTCAAAGAACCGGGAAGGGCATTTGCTCCCAGAATTTCTGACAAATGTGCACTGCCCCATCTCCGTGTAGCCAACTCACACTTCACTGAGCGGCGGCTGCGGGCCTAGGGGGTCCCAGAGAGCTTTGCACCGGGAGGGGTGCTCGGGGCCCAGGCCTGGCAGGGAAGGCGAGCCAGGGAGAGGGCATCCTTGGGAGGGGCTCAGAGTGTGGGGGCCGTGGCTCGGGGACGGAAGGAAAGCTTTCCTTCATCGTGGAAGGGAGAGGGCAGCTGTGGAGGGGCTGGAGTCCGTGTGGACCGCAGCTGGGGGGCCTAGAGGCGGCGTGGTTCCGGAGACCTGCACCCCCGACAGCAAGCCTTACCCTGGCTTGCGCTTCGAGGACGGTCCCTGCAGCCGAGCTGTATCTGGTTATATCCCAGAGCATCAGATAAATATGCGTGAGGGCACACTGACCCAAGAAATGGCAGAGCCAATCAATAAATGGGGGGAAGAGACACAGCTGCCGAAGAAACCGAGGGCCCTCAGTCCTGCAAGTGTGGGGGGGCCCCTGGTGACTTCCTTTCAAGGAGAACGCCTGCCCCCACCCAGGGCCACATGGCCAGGCTTGGGACACGTGATGCTGCTGCTCCACAGCCCAGAAACCCCAGAGCGTGGTGCCCGGGGTGCCTTCCCCGAGCATCTCTTGGCGGCTGGAGAAGCACAGGGATGGGCTTTAGCCAGCCTTCCGCCATGAGCAGCCTCACCCACGAAAGCCTCCTGCCGCCCACGTCCCAGCTGTCCGCTTCTGTATGTCCTCCACGCACTTGCCGAGTCCCCCTGTGACGCCGAGGGGGCGGCGGTGGGTCTCCGCCAGCCCTGGCACTCCCTGCGGCGGGATCCGAGTGCAGGGCATTTGACCATGACCGTGGGCTGGAGCCGCCTCGCCCCGCATCGGCTGTGCATCACTCTGGGTGAGCCGAAATGAGATGCTTCCCGTCCTCACCGCCTCCGAGGACAAGGTCGGCTGGAGCCATCTTGCCGGCAGCAAATGGGTTCAAAGGTGTAATTGGCTGAGTTTGAAAGGGACCATGAGATACCTTCCGAGTAAAAATTCTGTGCTCCGTCCCCTGCATGAAATCTAGCTGGGCACACACATTACCTCCAGAAGGTTCCGAGGGCAAGTCCCAGATGTCCGCACAGGAGATAGGACGCTCTGAGTCCCCTACTGCTGCCGGCCACAGACATGACCCTCTCCGCCAGGCTTGTCCACGTGGCCGCCCCCTCCGAGAAGCCCCCAGCCACCCTCTTCTCCCTCCCGATGGAACCCCACGGGCATCCCTGTGGGCTGGGACGGCATGCGCCTGCCCGATCCCTCCCCCTCTCCTTTCTCAGGCGCGCCCGGCCACACATGGGACCCAACACGGGACGGGCCGCCGATACCCACTCAGAGGCAGACAACCCATCGGTTGGTGGGGGACTGACCGAATTCTCTGTCTGGGGGAGTGTCAGGTTCGTTCCCCGGCGAGGGCGGGGCACAGGAGAGACGCGGGGTGTCCTGTCTGTGTGCCAGGCTGCATCTGCCATCTCCCCTGGGTGTGGGCTGTGCCCTCCGTGAGGTCCCCCCCAGCGAAAGGGACACTTCCTGCCTCGGTGGGAGCTGTCCCTTCACACCGCCGGGGCGGGGGTCAGGTCCTGACCAGGCTCCCACATCACCCGGCATCTCTGCCACCATCGTGGGAGAACCAGTGATGGGGCCGTTCGGGGGGTGTCGGAGGCCTTGTTGGCGTCTGGTGGGCGAGACCCTTTACCCATTGCCTCTTCCCCGACAGCCTCGGGAGTCTGCTATGCCGAGCCCACACTGTCCCTGCACAGGCTCGGATCAGGGCGTTGGGCTCCTGTCCTACCTGAACGGCGCTCCGGAATTGTGGGCGTGGAGCGTTCCCGCAGCGGGCTGAACAGGGGCTCATGGCACCCACGAAATACAAGCCACCTGCCAGAACGAAGGGGCGTCTGGGGACCAGGGAACCCTGAGGCAAAGCAGTGGTGATGCCAGGTTCCCCGGCTGGACGGGCCCCGTGCACGGGCTCAGCGGTGCCCAGAGGACGGGGCTCTGTAGTGGCTGCTGTGCCCCGCGCGGTGATGTGGGACAGGAAGGCCCGGGCGCCGGGTGCAGAGCCTGGCGGGAGGCAGCCCCAGTGTCCGCTGAGCCCGTGGATGAGGAAGACGAGGGCCGCTCGTGTCACTTCTTGGGATGACGTCCCAGCTGCAGGGGGCAGGGTCCTCGTGAAAGAGGACAGGCCTCCTGGGAACTGAGGCGCTCACGTGTTAGCCTCTCCCCGGGCCCACTCCAAGTGTGCGAGAGGAAGGGGACCTTGCGCAGGTAGGCTTTAATTCTCCGGGTGCCCTCCCCAGCGTCCGTCCCCATCCCGCACGTGCATCCCGATCCCTGTGCAGCTCCCGTGCAGCCGTTGCAGGAACGACCATGAACAAGGTGGGCCCAGTCCTTCCAGGTGCGGACTGACCGGACCGCACACACATCAGGAGGACGTGTGGCCCACCCATCACCCAGGGCTGGATGCCGGGAGGGCGCGCGTTTCCGCTGCCGTGAACATTGCCGGGATCTGTGCGACTCTCCGTGATTCTCCAGGGGACAGACGTGGGGAGGCGGGCCCGAGAGACATGGGGTGGCGGGCCCGAGAGACAGTGCTCCCTGTGAAGCTCCTGTCGTCCTCAGTGGCCACGCCTCGGGGTATCTGTCCCGCGGAAGGCTCCAGGCGCTCCCAGCCTGGCCACCTGTTCTGTGGTCCCGCTCGTCGCTGTCATCGTGCCTGCGTTGGGATTCAGGGCCTTCTCCTGGACTCTTTTCTTCCCCCAGATGGGAAAGGATTAACTTTTTATTTTATAATCATCCCATTTAAGGGAGAGGACGCGTGGGTCGCAGGAGGCTAGAAGTGTCCCCTGTCACAGGGCCAACAAGAGTCTGACGTGCCGCAAGCCGTGCCCCAAGCCTCTGGCCCAGCGGGAAGCCTTCCTCTCTCACCCATAACACCCCAATCTTACAACTGTGAATAAATGAATGAATCACAAAGGAATGGGCAACACTGTGGGGGGACAACTAGGGGTCACCACCAAGGGCTCAGGCTGATCAGATGGGACAGCCAGTGGCTGGGGTCCAGGAGGACCCTCAGGTGTGGAGCCCGAAGAGGCAGGCGCGCAGACAGAGCAGAGGAGGGGCGAGAGCTCACGTCTGGGCTTCGGGCAGTCTCGGGCAGAGGCCAGGGTAGCGAGCCCCGAGTGGGCGAGGGACAGTGGGCAGAGCGGGATTCACTTGTCCCCAGAGACCCCGGCGGGCGTTTTCGGAGGAAGAAAGGCAAGATTCTTTGATAAGAGGGAAAGCAAAGGGCAGTTCTTTGATCAATAAATAAATTCGTGGCCCTTGATTTGCAAACCACTCTGCCTTCGCGCGCCTGGCTTCACGGGCTACACGGCCGTGTCGAGAATTAATCCGCTTTGCCTGTGCCCAGCCCGCTCACGGCTGGGGTCAGAGTGGAGAGAGGTGCTACTGGGGGATGGTGAGGTGTTACCTGTCCCAAAGCCGTGTGTCTGGGGAAGCCTCCCCAGGAATGAGTATTTGGGGCGCACCTTGGACAACACCAGACTTGTGGGTGAAGAGTCATCTGTTCTCAAGAGTCACCACGGACCCTCTGCTGGCCAGGGACTCCCACGGGAGCTTCTGGAGGAAGGACAGTGGGAGGGAGCCTCCGTGCCTAAGAGCTTGGCGCCTCCGTTCTGTGCATTACGTAAGCCCTGGGAGTCTGTCCCACTGGCCACAGGAAAGGATGCGTGAGAAGGACCAGAGGGTCACAAGCTCATCCCAGAGCCGGAGCCAAGCCCTCACTGGTGGTGTTACCAGGAAGCAAAGGTTGGGGGCTGCAGTGGAGTCCTGTGCCATCTCCCCTCCCCCAGGACATCTGGGCATGCACCTGTTCACACGGCCCCAACTCCTGCCTGCACACCTGTGACTCTGCCCTCCGGGTCCCACCAGTGTCTGTCGTCTCACACCCTCAGGGGGAGGGTCCCACAGGTTTCTGAGGCCGGCCAGTCCTCGGGGGTCCACACAGCGGGCCGCAGACTTCTCAAATGGACCCCTGGGCCGCACACGGGGGAGGCTCGGCTCGCGGAGGTTCTGCACGTGGCCAGGTGCCCAGCCCTACGGCCATCGATGGAAGGTGCTCACGTCTTTCCCAATGTTGCTGAATGTCTCTGCCATGCGTGCATTGGAGTTAGGATCCGAAGTTCACACTGATTTGTTGACAGGTTTCCAGGGAACCTGTCCGCAGACCCTAACCCCCAGGTGACGGCAGGATGACAAGAGGAGGCAGGACGCTGACAGGTGATCAGGGTTTGGTGAGGCCTTGAGGGTGGGGTTCCTGCGACGGGACTAGTGTCTTTGTGACCCAGCCTCGGAGTCTGCTAGCTCTCTCACTTGCTCTCCTCCAGGGGAGCACATGGCTGGGGAAGAGACCCCCACCAGCCCCGCTCGGGGCACCAGCCTCCGCTTCTCATCCCCGCCCCCCCCCAGACAGTAGATGTCCCTTCCCCCTGCTGGTTGGCATTCTTGCCTTTCTCTGTGGTCGAAGGAATGGGATCTCTTGTCCCCTGGGGTCCCCTGGGGTCTGCTGGCTGCACCTTTTGTCCTTCCTGGACCACCTCTGACCCAGAACCCCGACAAGAGCCCTGGGCGGGGACAGGGCACTTCCTGCTGCACTGTCCCAGGGGACCCCCCACGTCTCGTTGTCCCTTCCTGGGGGCAAAGTGGTGTCAGGCCCGTGTGTTCTCACAAGCCCATCTGCCTTCCTCCTGAGGGTCCGGCAGGACTGCCGAGCGTGGCCCGGGTCGGTGTGTGCCCCCCCGGGGAGCCAGGGTGTTGTCAGTCTCCAACTCCATTGTCGCCGAGGCTCAGTGCCCACAGGAAGGGGAAGGGGGACGCCTGGCTCCCCCAGTGTTCACCCCCGTCCAGAAGGACCAGGATGGCCTTCCCAGGCTCAGCTGGAGCTGAAGAGTCTCCGTGCATGTGCTGTGTGTCAGACTTATTATGGTTGTTCTTGGGCCACAAATGTCTCATTGTCCACTTAGTAGGCACCCCTGCGAGCTGTGTCCTTTTGAAGACTGCTTTGCATTTTTAATAAAACCTGTATCACTCTCTTATGAATGAATTTTCAGTCTGTACAGAGCCCATCTCCAATGGGGACACATAGGTCATGATTCCCTGGGCCCTGTGGCCTCTTCCACTTCCCCCTTCCAACCTGTGGACGCCGCGTCCCTCTGGAGGTCTCTGGCTCCTCGGTGCTCCTTCTCTTGTGGCCTGTGTTCTCAGGGCTGAGCCGAGGAGATCCGACCTCTGGGGATTACAGAGGGAGAGGGAATGGCCCGCACGTGAGCTGCGGGTCCCAGGCCTGGCCCATCTCCAGCCCAGGCAAAGCCCCGTGGTTACAATCAAGCCAGGACGCACATGAAGGGTTAACCACTGCAGAAGCTCTCCTAGGGTTTCAGTGACCGAACAAGGGATGCCGCACGCTCCCAGGCTGGTGGACAGCTGCTCCCATCACACAACCCCTGCTGTACATTTTCATGCTGTCCTTTCTGCACGGATCACAGGTCTCCCTGGGGGACTGCGGTCACCTCTTAGGGTCTGTAGCTTTCTTGGGACAGGCCTTCAGAGGCTCCCCAGGCCCACCGTCCTCTGGGACCCCCCCCCCCCAGGCACGGGAGGAGACACAGACGCACCAGGGTGGACACGTGGCATATGGGGCCACAGAAGCCACCGAAGGCCACGGCTCAGCAACGGCCCACCTGCAGGTTCCAGTTCCCACGGAGAACATGAACAGCTGGGAGCTGACAGTGACGGCACTCCCGCTCAGACTCACAGCTCAGAGCTATGGCTGGAAGATTCTAGAAAAGTGGTCGAGGACATGCGAGTTCCCCACGCTCCCCGCAGCCCGGAGGGGAATGCAGGGAACGCAGGACACACCCCGCACAGGTGCGCGGCTCAGGGTGCGGTGGGCCCCGGACACGTCCACACCACGTGCCCCAGGTCACTGGGCACCGTGTGCAAACCACTAGCCACGGCTGGCCAGACCAGCAGACTCCCACTGCACACGCTCAGCCCAGAGCTGGCTTCTCCCAGGACCGGACACACGCTGGGCAGCTGAAGTCCCCTTGTGGGTTTCCATCCGCACAGAGGTGAGACGCGTGCCAAGTGCATAGCTTATGAGGGGCTCTGGACAGTCCCCGAGGCTGGGGAGGCCATCGCCTTCCAGGGTCAGCCCTACATGTTTTTGGCTTGAGACCCTTTGCTCAGGTAGCCAGCTCGAGAGGGATTTGGACCCATGTTGACCTCATATCTGGGAAGCAGAGAGCATCTTCTGCCAACTTCATCGGCTCCGTCCTTCGATTGGATTTCCAATAAAATCCCATCAGAATGGTTCATGAGCCATTCGGGACTCCCGGGACTGCAGGCTGGTACGTTTCCGGTGACGTGCCTATCCAACCCTCACCCGGGATTCTACTCCGCACCTGCTTTCTGCAGGAAGTGTGTGTCCTCAAGCCAGCAGGAAGCGCGCGAGCACGCGGGGCTGGGGAGCATTCTTCCTTGATAGATGAAAGGAACCAAGTCATTGCCTTTCGTTCGTGGTACAGAATTTTATTTTAAGTATGATTTTAAAAAGTATCAAAAAGGGAAATACGCAGAAGCATACATTTTAAATTCTGTAGCATATACCAGCAAACAAGGTTATAAAAAGCAGACCAAAAAAAAAAATTTTCATTACATAAAACTGAAAAACTCGACATTAATCATTTATAACAAATTCCTCCCTCCCCAAAAAATCTGCTAGCACGACGTAGCCACGGAAACGTGTGGGTCCCTTTCTCCCGGCCGCACACCATGAGCTGAAATAGCTCTTTCCTGATCTGTGGGCCCAGGCTGGTGCCCTGGGCTCCCCTTCTGTGGGGCTCCCTCCTGTTCTCTTCTCTTCACCACGTCTCTCCCAGCCTTCCAGGTGGAGGGGCGCCTCGGCTCAGCTGGCCTCTCTAAGTACACAGGGACATCGCATGGACTTCTCCACTGCCTGCCCCCACAGCCCCTCTGCTCCAGGCCTGTCCCCTACAGGTGCACGTCTGCCCTATCAGGGCCCCATTAACGCCCTGCTTGGCCACAGGATGGGGGATTAACGTGCCTCCCACAGGGGCTTTGTCAAGAAAGGACGCTTGCAGTTTTGAAATGTCCCTTCCTCTGTGTGACTCAGGTCTGGTGGCCGAGTAAAAGGGAAAATGATGGAACTATGGGACGGAGGTGTAACTGCTCCTAAGGATGGGGCAAGCTGTGTCCTTTTAACAACTAGTGTCTCCAAACGCCCCTGCTTTCAGCCTGATCTGATGCTCAGGGTCAGTCTGCAGAGTTCTTGACCCAAACAGGTCCCGCACTTCTCCAGAGCCCTGGATTCTGCTGGCGGGAAATCAGTGTGGGTGGATCATGCGTGCCTGGGCGCACGTGCACGGGGTAGGGGTGCGTGGGGTAGGGCTGCGTGGGGTAGGGGTGCATGGATCGGGCTGCATGTGGTAGGGGTGTGTGGGGTCGGGGTGCGTGGGGTCAGGCTGCGTGGGGTAGGGGTGCGTGCGGTAGGGGTGCGTGGGTCGGGCTGCATGTGGTAGGGGTGTGTGGGGTCGGGCTGCGTGGAGTTCGGTGTCATGGGTTTCACTGCTGTCAGCTTGCCATCGTTTCCAGGCCCTGTGATCGGTCCGACCTTCCCTCTCTTGCACAAACTCAGGAGCGAGACGTTTCGATCCAGAGTTTGTGTGTGAATGATTGTATTTTATATCTTACCTTCTCTCCTGCCTTCACCGCCTTCTCTCCGAGGCGCCCACAGGTCCTGTGCCTCCCTCACACGCACGCCACACTGTCAGCGGGATGAGGTCCACATTTTCATGGCAGTCGCTAAAAATATTTGGATGCTGTTGCTTCTCCTCACCAGGCGGACATAAAGGCCTATCCCACTGGGCCTAGATCTTGGCTGAAGTTCACTGGAGTGAGTCCCAGGAGGGTCCGTGCCGACAGGGTCTCCTCCCTCTCCGGCCCCTCCACTCTCCTCCTTCCCACTGTGGAATCTGCTGCCCGACTTCCTGCTGTCAAGTATAGGCAACTCACATGTGTGGGCTTGTGGGTGTCATCGGCTCCACTCCGTAGCCCTTTCTCGGGCAGCAGGTGGCCCTGTCCACGGGGACACACGTCCTCCGCTCTCTGTCTGGTCGTGCCCTGGTGTCTGTGGGCTCCCGGAAGGGAGAGGTCGTCTTATTGTCGCCCCGGCCTCCGCCGATGGCCTCGTGCCCACACCCCTCCCTGCGGCGCCGGTATTCGGCCACGTGCGAGATCTCCCCACGGGGCTCCGTCATCGCGCGTCCCATACCACCCCGGCCACAGGGACAAAGTATCCAGGCTGAGCCTCAGACTGCAGCAATGGCTCGTCTCACGGTTCTGGAACCCAGAAGTCCAAGATCTAGCAGGGCCGAGTTCCCTCTGAAACCTGTAGAGAAGAACCTCTCCTCACCTCTTCTGGGTTCTGGCAGCCACCCACAAAGCCTTGGTGTCCCTTGGCTTGTAGAGCCCTCGCCCAGCTCTGTCTCCACCGCCAGCCTCTCCCCAGGGTCTCTGTGCTCTTCCCTCAAGGACGCCCTCCGTCTTCGCTTCGGCCCCTCGTGACCTCATCTGAACTAGCAGCATCCCAGATGCAGGCACATTCTCTGGACCAGGCGTCAGGACCTCCACATTCTCTTTGGGGGACACTATTGAACCCTCAGCACATCCCTACCAACACAGTATGAGGACGGCTGCCTCCCGCTGTCTCACCGGCAGCCCGGGTGCCCTGGACCGGGACCGCGTCCATCCGGGAGCCGAGGAGCGGGCCTCCCTGCCGCTGCAGTCCGCCTCCCTCTGCTAAGGCTACAGCTGAGCCCATTTTCTTCCAGCTCATTCCCATTCCACTTTGCTCAAATAACAACATTTCGCGGAGCACCTACCGGTGGGCAGCCGTCCTTGGCGCGGCCAGGCAGACGAACACGAACAGAGCAGCCCCAGCCTCCCGTCCTGATCAGCCGCATTCTCCTGGGGTGAGAAGATAAACAAGTGAGACCCGCAGCGCGGCCGACGGGAGTGTCCAGTGACTTCTGTGAGAAGAGCCACTAAAGGCAGAGAATTCGATTCTCTCCCAGCCTCCAGCCCTGCCCAAGCCTCCATTGCAGCCAACAGGACCATGGCAGATAAACGTCTGCTGTTTAAGCCACAAGCCGGTGAACCACGCAGGTGACCTGGACGCCAGTCAGGCGTGGTGTGGGTTTTCGGGACCTCTCTCTGCCCAGGGGAGCGCAGGTGGGGGGCGATGCCGGGGAGGGGCGCTGGAGCTCAGGGAACAGAAGGGCAATGACTCAAGTGTTTTGCCGGGAGGGAGGCCGAGTGAGTCGGGGAAGGGATGGGAGACTAGGTCCTGAAAGGGGGGGAAGTCATGGCAGGAATCGAGGCTTTCTCCTCAGTGACCCGGGAAGCCAGTGGACATGCTCGGCAGAGAGGAGCTGTGCTGACCCCACTCCAAAGTCCGCATCAGGCCGGGACAGCAGAGGGACCACTGGGAGGCTGATGAATGAGTCACGAGGGAAAGGTCATTGACCCTTTGGCCCCCTGGTACATGTGACCAGCCACGTGGTTTTGGGGTCCTAGCACAAAATAAAAATGCAGGAGCCCTCGTTCAAAAATCATAAAGAATTTCAAACGGCACCAAGAGAGCATGAAGCTGGCCTGCGGAGCGGGTGGCGGTGGGAAGGGGCAGATGGGCACTTACACGGTGACAGGAGCGCCATCGGGGGTGTGCTCATGGATTGGACGCGGGAAGAGAAGCTTCAAGAACAGCTCCAAGGCCTGTGCCCCAACAGCCAGAGGGATAGAGGTGGCCTCCCCTCCAGGAAGCGGGCCCGCAGGTGGGGCTGAGTGCCGGCGTCCAGTTGGATAGACACGGCTGGGAGCTGCCACCGTGCCGCTGAGACCGGGGTCACGCCCCAGGGACAGAGCCTCGGAGAGAGGGGAAGGGCAGGGAAGGCAGGTCACGGGGGCGGGGGTCCCCTGTTGGGGAGAAAGCCGTGAAGGAGGAAGTGAGTGGGGTGAGGACAAGCAGGGGAGGGATGTCCTGGGGGCCGCTTCCGTGGCTCCTAATGATGCCGAGGGAGCCCGATGCCAGTAGGGACTGACCAAGGAAGGGCCAGGGCGAAGGGTCAGGGAGTGTGGGGTTGCAGAGGGGATTCATGAGAAGAGAGGAGAGAGCAGAGGCAGTGAGGCAGAGGAAGAATCCAGGGGGCTTCTCCCCGCCGGCTCTCGTGACCCAGGAGCCTCAGTGTACTTCCGTGCTGGCAGGGATGATCTAGGAAAGGCTGGTGGGAGTGACAGTCAGGAGCAGAGGTCAGCAGAGGAAGGCAGTGTCTCCTTATTCACTCCAAGACAGGAAGACTGGGACCAGGTCTGGGTGCAGAGGGTTACCCTTACCTTGGACACACAGAGAACAGGTGGCCATGGACTGAGGTGGGGGACAAAAAGGGGCTCAGTGCACTGCAGGGGTTCAGGTGACCGTGATGAGGTCCTCCGTCTGGGTCTTAGTCTCGGGACGGGCAGGACGAGAGAGATGAGCTCATGCTACTGGTCCTCCCAGCACCTGCAGGTTTGAGGAGCCCGTGGGAGCATCACAGGTGTTGTCCACCAATGTATGCTGGCTGATTTGGGGAGCCCTCGCCAGCACCTGCAGCAGGTCCCAGGCACTGGCCCAACGCAAGCACGTGAAAGCGGCTCGCCCTCCACGATGTGCGATGCTCCCACTCACAGCTGACCCAGAAGGAGCCAGGGCTCTCTGGTTCTAGTTCAAAGCAGGTTAGAGACCTGGGAAGAATCATCCAGGTGTTTTCAGGTAAATACCCCTCCCTCCTGAGACCCCCACATGGCCTTCCCGCAGACGGTGGTCTGCCCACCCTGAGCCCTGAGCGCAGGCAGAATATTTAAGACACGCCTGCCCGTGAACCTTCCCCTGCTCAGGATGGACGCTCATCCTGGTGCCCTGAGTCCTGCAGACCTTGAGTCCGAGATCACCAGGGAACCAGCCGCTCAGGACAAAGACGGAAAGAGGAGCACAGTGACTCGGACACTGGTGTGGGGAATGTGAATCCCAGGTATGCGTCACATGGTTTGCAGGTTCACATCCTGGAATGAGATGTTGTCGATCTCAGACACAACTGTCAGGTACAAGCCTGAGTTAGCCCCTATAAAAGCCTTGAAAGGGGCCCAGCGCACGACCAACTCTGGAGGCGTTATAATAAGTGGTGACTACTAACGGCTGAAGAACAGGAACCTTGAGGCGTCCCTTCCTAGCACAGAGCAGCAGACAGATCATAGGTTTAGAAAAGTGACTGCTTTGCACAATCCATTCTGAGCTCTTTAAAGCAGAAGAAAGAAGAGTTGCTTTTTCATTAATATTATTAACATTCACTCATTCATCGCATAGTCCCTGTGGCAGATCAATTTGCCAGAGGCGGTCCCCCGCTACGTCCCGTCTCCTGTGCACCATGGTGGTCTCACAAGCATCTCATGGCTAGGTCTGTGTCCCCTCCCCTTCTACCTCAGCAGACTCTGTGCCACCTGAACCGATCGGGTACAGAGGAAGGAAGCCAGGTCAGAAAGGTGCCACACCCTTCCTTCGACCTTGTCCTGGACAGCCTCCCTTGGCACCCTGCCACCATACTGGGGAGAAGCCAAGTGGCCACACGGAGAGGCCACGTGCAGGGGTTCTGCGTGGCCCGCATGTGAGTGACTAGTGCTCAGGTGAGTCCAGCACCGAGTTTGAGCCTTCCTTGGCCTTCAGGCCATCCTAGCTGTGGCCTGGAGCAGCAGCAAGCTGTCATTCCTGAGCCCCACTCAAATGGCAGATCTGTGAGCAAAGTATGCAGTTAATGCTGTTTGAGCACCAGGTTGGAGTGACCTTATGCATGGTCGGCATGGGGCTGAGTGCGGTTCATGGATGGGGCTGCCATAACCCGGACCTAACAGGTACGAGGCTGGCTTTGGTCCCAGGCAGCAAGAGGAGGCTGAAGAGGCATGGCGGGGGCGGAAGGTGTGCGAGAGCCTAGTGGGCCATGGAACACTCACGGTCAGGATGTGGGTGATCAGTGGATATGCCACATACTCTTTGTTCTTTGAAGGAAGAAGTCTGCCACTGCTACTCCCTGTGGTTTCATGGAAAATCAGAAATAAATACACTTAGAGAACCCCACAAGCTACCGAAGGAATCTCCAGACAGAATATTCAAAGTGCCACCTGGCTGCTTGTGAAGGCTGATGACAAAATGCCAGAGCAGAGGGAGGAGGTGAGAGTTGGCCTGTTGCATATAAGGCCCCAGGATGAGCTGCCTCTGAAGACATGACAGCCTCTCCTCCCCACCTCCTGGGTGGTAAACACCTCCACAAGGAGCAGATGGTTCTGTTTCCAATGCAGACAAACTCAGAAACCAATCTTCTCCCCAGAAGCAACCACAAACACCAGCACTCTGGATGGACACTGAAGGCACAAGCCCTGGGCAGAGGGAACGTGGGCGTCACTGAGATTTGCACTCCTGTCATCCCCAGGTGTGGCTTGAGTGCTCAGTCTGCATCTATCCAAGGAAGCTGGAGTGGGGCCCAGAATCCAGTCTCATAACAAGGCAATAGTTCCCCAAACTGTTCAACAACTGAGTAGGAGGGAAAGTGACACATCTACAAGGAAAAAGACCCAGAGATAAACCCAGCATTGGAACTACTAGACGAGGCAGCCATTGGCAACTATGCCCCATGAAGGAACGGAAAACATCTTCACGATCAACGGAAGGATGGACAATCAAGCAGAAAATGTGAAAAGCATCCAAATGGCAGTTTTAGCACTGAAAAATAAAATATCATGAATAAAAAAACTTTACTCGATGGGCTTAATTAGCAGATTGGACACGACAGAGGAGAGAGACTCAGTGAACCAGAATGCAGACCAGATGATAGAAATCACCCAATAGGAAGAAGAAGGAGAAAAACACTGAGGACAAATACCATATGGTTTCACTGACTTGTGGAGCATAAGGAGTAACGTGAAGGACAGTAGGAGAAGGAAAGGGGATGGGAACTGAGGTAAATCAGGGAGGGGTATGAAACAGGAGAGACTTTGGACTCAGAAGCAAACTGAGGGTTTTGGAAGGGAGGGGAGTGGGGGATGAGCGAGCCTGGTGGTGGGTATTGAGGGCACGTATTGCATGGAGCACTGGGTGTGGGGCATAAACAATGAATCTTGGAACACTGAAGAAAAGAAAATAAGGAAAAAAGAAAGAAAGAAAGAGAGAGAGAGAGAGAGAGAGAGAGAGAAAGAAAGAAAGAAAGACACTGCAGAAATAGTAGTACTTGAGCAGTCTGAAAGTAGTAAGAGAAAAACCTCTCAGCCAGGAATTCTACATATAACAAAAGTTTCCTCAACAAAGAAGAGTAAAGAAATTTCTCCCTGAAGGACAGCTAAGAGAATCCTCTTCCAGGATCCTACAGCACAAGAAAGGGCAAAGGGGTTCCCTTAGGCAGAGGAAAATGATGTCACATGGAAATGTGGGTCTTCAGGAATAAATGAAGAACATCAGAAGTGGCAATTAGGTTGGTAAATAGAAAATGAATATTTTTCCCTTAAGTTCTCATAAAAGCATAAGACTGTTTAAAGCAAAACATAGAAATTGTCTTGGGGGTTTATCATGCATGTGAAGTAATACATTTGATTATGATCACATAAAGGGCAAAGGTGTGAACAGACCATTAACCCAGGTCGACTGAAAAATTAGGGAGCATGTGTTGTATCCCTAGAATAACCCCTAAAATAACAACACAAGGATGCATAACTTGGGAGTCAAGAGACAAAATATGATAGAATTATTTTAAAAATATAAATGGTCACATAATCCAAAAGAAAGTAAGGAAGTAAGAGATAAAAATAACTAACAACAAAGAAAAAGGAAAAAAACTTGAAAACAAATATAAAATGACACACCTAACACTTATTAATTCTATTAATCTACTAAGCAAGTACTCCAACTAAAAAGGCAGAGGTTATCAGAATGGATAAAATGAAAAGCAAGACTCAACACCGTCTACAAGAGGAGCACCTTAAGTATGAAGACAAAACAAGTTGAGGGTGAATGGATGGAATGTTAGGATAAGAAGTTAAAGTAGCTTTACAGTAGCCTTCCAAGATGCAAAATGTTGCCAAAGATAAAGATGGACATTTCATAAAGATAAGAGGGTCCATTTGCCAGGAAGAGGAAATAAGCACAGAGTCTCAGAATATATGAAACCCTCAATGGTAGAACTAAAAGAAGAGAAGCAAGTCCACACTCATAGTAAAAAAAAAAAAAATGCTAGGGAGAAAAGTCAATAGAAACATAGAGGACTTGAACATCATGCATCACCTTGACAAAATTGGTGTTGAACACTAAACCCAACAACTAAAAGATGCGCATTCTTCCCCAGTGCACACGGTCTGCTCACCAGACAGACCACATTCTGAGTCCTAAAGCAAATAAACCAAATGTAAAAGGATCGAAGTCAGGCAGAGTGTACTCTCTGGACCCAGTGGAATCAAATCAGAAATCAACAACAAGAGATCTAGGGAACTCCCAAATGTACAGATGCCGGCAGCTTGTAACATGCTCGAGGAGAAAGACACAATGGAAATCAGAAAATGTTTCACGCAGAGGGATAACAGAAACACAACAGATGACAATTTATGGGGTGCCGGTAGAGCCGGGCATAGAAGGAAATCCATAGCTTTCAGTGGTTTCTGTCAGAAATGAGTGAAAGTCCAAAATCAATCACCAAAGCTTCTATCTCAAGAGAAAAAAAAAAATCAACTCTGAGTAGTGGAATGGAGAAAAGAATAAGGAAAAGATATTAGAGAAGCAAGGAACTAACAACAACAGAAAAAAGGAAAAATTGATGACAAAGCCAAGAGCTATTCTTCAAAAAGATCAAGGGTTGATTAAAATCATAGTTTGACTAAGGAAAAAAAATGAGAAAAAACACAAATGATCAATATCAGGAACGAAAAAAATTACTGATTCCAAATTGTTTTTTTTAAAGATTTATTTATTTATTTAGAGAGAGAGGGAGGGAGGGAGAACGTGAGCAGGGGGAAGGGCAGAGGGAGAGAGAGAATCTCAAGCAGACTCCTTGCTGAACTAGGAGGAGTGAGGAGTCGATGTGGGGCTTGATCTCACAACCCTGAGATCTGACTTGAGCCAAAATCGAGAGTCAGAGCCTAACCAACCAAGCCACCAGGAAACCTGTTATTTCAGATCTTAAAAACACAAGAAAATATTATGAATATCTTCAGGCCAGTACGTTCAACAACAGCAGCAATGTGATAAGAGTATCATTAATAATAAATAACATAATAAGTTCCTTCTGGTTTAACAGGACAAATTCCTTGGAAAACACCAGTTGCCAGAATTTGCATTAGAAGAAAGAGAAAGTCTCTGTATCTCTATATCTGTTTAGTTTTTTTTTTTTTTAAAGATTTTATTTATTTGACAGAGAGAAACAGAGCCAGAGAGGGAACACAGGCAGGGGGAGTGAGAGAGGGAGAAGCAGGCTTCCTGCCGAGCAGGGAGCCTGATGTGGGACTCGATCCCGGGTCTCTGGGATCATGACCTGAGCCGAAGGCAGTCGCCCAACCAACTGAGCCACCCAGGCGTCCCTAGTTTTGTTTTTTAATGAAGTCTTGCAACAACAGGGCTCCTGGGTGGCTCAGTTGGTTAAGCAACTGCCTTCAGCTCAGGTCATGATCCCAGGGTCTTGGGACCGAGCCCCACATCAGGCCCCTGCTCAGCGTGGAGTCTGCTTCTCTCTCTCCCTCTGCTCCTTCTCCCTCTCTCAAATAAATTTTTTTTTAAAATCTTAAAAAAAAAGAAAAAGAAAGGAACAACAGCAACTGGAAAACAATATTCCTCACGGACTTGGATGCTAGGAACAAGGGGACCCAGCAACCTATGAAAGGGGATGATCCGTTATGACTGAATAGGGTTTCTCTCAGAATGCAAGGATGGTTTAACATTTGAAAAAATCAGTTAGTGTAACTGACCAATATGAACAGCATCAAGGAGAAAAACCAGATGCTTATATCAGTGGACACAGGAAAAAAGCCCTGGACACAATTAAACTTCCCATCATAATAAAACTCTCAGCCAACTAAAAATAAAGAGAGCCACGAGCCCTGCTCTGTGAACCACAGAAAACTTCTGAGCATGTGAGGCTCTATTTGGGGACCAAAGCTTCATCCCATTTTGGGGACAGGAACTGAACTACTGACGGGGCAAGTGCATGTGACCGAACACAGGACTTCGGCCTCTGTGCTCTTGACAGGAACCGGGAACCTTGGAAGGGTGTCTTCTCAGGCATGGACACAGGGCACCCAGAAGCCTATGGGCTGAGAAATGTCATTCTGTCTCCAGTCGTCACTTTTGGAAACAACTCGTGTACCTTTGCAGTCTTCTGTTCTTATCCCAGCACTCCCGTTTTCTCAGTCGACTCTAACATCATCCTCACTGCAGTGAATGCTGTCCCCGTAAGACCGGGCGTGAGGCAAGGACCCTGCTGTCCCCATAGCCACTTGGCACTTACTGGAGGTCTAGGCCCTTGCGAGAGGGACTCTGCACAGATCTGAGAGGAAGTAAACCACCTCTACCCTTGGGTGGAGTCGTGCCTCGAGCTGCAGCTGGAGGGAGGAGGACCAAAGGCTCCGCAGACTCTTGGAGCAAACGCCTGAAGAGACCCTGTGCTGGGGTTGCCTCTCTTTAGCCCTTCCCAGAGTCAGAGAGTGGCTCCAGGGTGGGCCCCGGCACCCCGACTGGACGAGGAGGAGGGAAGCTGTTAGAAGAGAAGGAAAGGCAGCAGCATCCCATCCCCGCGAGGCCCCACAATTCCGGAGCTCTTAGCACAGGCCACACACGCCCCGCGGCTAAGGATGGTGGTGGGAGTGTGGTCTCTGCCGCCCCAACGAGCATCTCAGCAGGGAGGAGGCTCTGAGTCCAGGAGCGAAGCTGGGTGGCCCTGTGGGACCAGCACCCTTTCCTCCCCCAAAGACTTGCAGCTAATGAGGGAAGCTGGCCCAGGGGTGCGGTGAGAGCCTGTCATGGTCGCCCCGGGCTCGGTGCCCACACCCTGGGAGGCTCTCTGTCTGCCCTGCCTATCACATAGTGGGCTCAGAATCAACACCTGTCATTCCTGCGAGTCGGAAGTCCGTTTATCCGAGGTCATCGAGGGCCCAGAGAGGCTGGGGAGGAAAGGTGAGGCGCTCGGCTCAGCGCCTGGACGAGGGAGAAGCCGGGCAGCCTGCCGGCTCTGACACCTTGCGTGGGAGCAGCCCCATTTGCTAGGAAATTTGCAGCGAGGAGAGGGGAGAGTTAGTGCCGTTGCCTTGGCAACCACTCTGTCACATTGTAATGAGGCTGGCAGGGGAAGGAGGCTTATGAAGCATATCGATTTGCCTTCCAGAGGGGTCTCAGCAGGAACTCAGCTCCTTCCCAAGCACTCACTGGTGGGAGTTCCATCTGGAGGACAGCATGGGGGAGGTGCCTGGAGACCTACACCGCAGCTGAAGGGCAAAGCTGCGCCCCCTGGCACCACGCCCACTGGGCCCCACCCCAGCACGGCCCAGGGGCTCCCTGTGATTTCCCAAGTGGGAAAGCTGATGGGGTAAGAAGAAAGACAATAATCTGCATGGGTCAGCCGAGAACTATGGCAGTGGTACTGGCTGTGGTCACCTGACACCCAACCTCAGCCAGCCCAGAAGGGCTGAATCAAAGCAAGGAGCCCAGGGGGAGCCTGCTGGCGGCAGGAGGGCAGGAGCCAGCTCCGCTCACATCCTGGACCAGCTCGCAAGGGGATTTTTTTTTTTAATTTGACATAGAGAAAGAGAGAGGTGGGGAGGGACAGCATAAGCAGGGGGAGCAGGCAGAGGGAGAGGCTCCTCGCTGAGCAGGGAGCCCGATGCAGGGCTCGATCCCAGGGCACGGGATCATGACCTGAGCCGAAGGCAGACGCTTCACCAACTGAGCCCCCCGGCGCCCCTCACAAGGGGATTTTGGTGCAGGAGTCAACATAAACAGTATAAAACCCTGACAATGTAAAAATAATAGAAACACTAAAAATAAACACAGAGCCGGGAGGGGAGGCCAGAGAGAGAGAGGAAATGACAGCTGCCCAGTCACTCAAACCGGGACGTGTCCGATGGGGTCAGGACGGAAACACGGGCTGGAAAAGCATCGAGCTCGACAGCTAACAGTCCACAGGGATTCCTCTTTCTCCTGATGAGCACGTTCTTGCGGGAGACGGTGCTTGTGTCGTGGAGGTAAACAAGCTTCTAGTTCCCGATGTCTTCTGCTTTGCTTTGGTTTCCCATCCTTCTGTCAAGTTCAAGCTCCATCTAACTTCCAGGCTGCAAAGCGTGTGGGGGATGACCTCATCCTTTTACTTGAGTGCCTGCTCATGGCTCCCGCTCGTTTCTCGCAGCTGAGCATGTGTGTGCCAGGCATGGTCCCAAGCGTCTCCCACGCCGTGGCCTGCGGTTGCACCCAGCTGGCAGGAAGGGGCTCGGAGGGCAGCGTCCGAGAGGCTGGCATGTCTGCGTCGCCAGGCGGGACTTGTAACTCGGTCTTAGGGGACACCACCTTACACTCCCATTTTCTGCTCCCTCCGTGCACCTGAGCGTACCGGCATCCGCGTGGCCGCCCCCGGTGACAATACTGGTTATTCCGGGTGTAGGCTTCTGCCACTCGTGCTGCTGTGTCCTTATGGCATTTTATTTTCTTAAAGCAATACAAAAACAAGTACGTAATTTAAAAAGAAAAAAAACCTGCTTTACTAAGATATAAAGCACCTAGAACATGACTTACCCATCAAAGTGTACAATACAATGGTTTTTGGTATATTGTCATTTAAAAAAATCATGTGCTTGTGTACGCGGACCACAAAATCTTCACTTTTTAATTTTAAAGGTTATTTATTTATTTGTTTGAAAGCAGGACGGAGGCAAGCACGAACAGGGAAGGGGCAGAGGGAAAGGGAGCAGCAGACTCCGTGCTGAGCAGGGAGCCCCATGCAGGGCTCCATTCTAGGACCTGGGACCTAGGACCTGAGCCGAAGGCAGATGACACACTGACTGAGCCCGCCAGGCGTCCCAGAAATTTTCTCAATTTTTAAATGTCTAAATCAGTGGCATTGAGCACGTCCGTCTGCTGTGTGGCCTCTACCGCTTTCCAGGTCCAGAACTTGTTTATTACCCCACAAAGACATTCCGCCCTCTTAAGGGCTTTCTCCCCCCGCCGCTCTCCCCCAGCCCTGTCTCCACCGCCCAACTCCCCTTGGCCTGGTGGGAGTGCATCCTATGGGGTCCTTGCTTCTAGGTCTGGCTTATCTCTCTCAGCATGTGTCCTCCAGGTCCGTCCACAATCCTGCGTCAGAACTCCGGCCCCCCTAACCCGCAAACATATACCTTGTTTACTCATCTTCTGTCCATGGACTCTTGAGTTGTTTCGGGGTTTTTTGGCCATTTGATTAAGGGTGCCGTGCGCACGATGTCCAGAACTCTGTTCCAGACTCAGCTCAAGGGGACACTTGGGCCTCAGGCCCTGGGCCTTGAAGGCGCTCAGTGAACCCTCAGCACCCTCCTCCTGGTCCTTCTGAGTTTACAAAATGTTTGCACTTGTTCTATGTTTGGGCTTCCCAATAGCCTTCGAGGGCCTGGCACCAGCGACATTCATTCCCATCCCGCAGGAGTGGGAACGCTCAGAGCCACTCCCTGGAAGGGTCGGGATGCGACTCTGGCCCCCTAGCTCTGTGTGCAGCCTCTCCCAGCCATCCCCAGGGGCTAAGAGGCCAGTTAGCATCCCCAATGCAAGGGGAGGATGGGCAGAGAGAGAAAGAGAGAGAGAGAGAACTCCCGTGGTGGGCAGCTCCTCTCTGCTTCTCCCAGGGACCATCTGCCCTTGGGCTCTCAGGGCCGCCCAGACAGCAGGGCTCCTCCACAGCCGAGCCAACCAGAGAGTGGGGACCTGGCAGCCCCACCCCCCCTTCTCTTCCCACAGCGCCCGAGCCCAGCCCCACATCCCCTGCCCAGAGGGTGCCTCCTCCAGTGCCCGGCAGCACGGGGACAGGAGAGGAGCTGGCATCCCTTCTTGGCTCTGCACCTCCCTGGGTGACATGTTAGGTACCCCCACTAGGGCTCCCATTGCCCAGTCTGTGATGGGAGAGGGTTGGGCCATCCCCCTCGCCCCTGGCAGCCTTCTTCCCAGAGTTTATTTTCCAAGGGCTAAACGCTAAACAGTGGGACAGAGAGGAGAAAAACGTGCCTAAGCATCTCTTGCCACCTGAGCTTCCCAGAACACAGGTGCTTGGGGACTTGTCTGCCCAGAGAGGGGTTTAAATGGGAAATGTGAGCCCCAGGACCAGCTGCCCTGGTCTAAGACTTGGATCCCCAGCTGCAAGTACATGTCAGAGGTCAGCATTCGGTGACAGGACGGAGGGCACAATGCAGACGACACCCCCCCATCCCTCCCCACCCCCGCCCCAGGGACCCTTCCAAGCCTGTGTTCCTGCTCTGGAATTCATGCACACTAACCAGGAACACAAGGGCAGATCCCCACCCATGAGCCCTGCACGGGGACAGCAGCCCCAGGACACATTCTGTTCCCCTGCACCCCCCATGCTAAGCACCTCAGGAGGACAGGAAGAAAGCCTATCTGAGCACCCGGTGACCTGCCGCCCCCCACCCCACTCCCACGCCTGCCTTGAGACAGAGCGTCAGTCTATCATCTCATTAAACGCTGACGCCTAAGGACAAGTTCAGCTTCCATCTCAGTACCTCCTGGAGCTACGGAGCCCTCCTGGGGCGGGCAGGCCGGACCTCCCCGGCCTCCGCCATCCCCATCCCAGTCCCCCCCCTGGGGGGGTAGAGCCCCCTGCACCTGCCGCCAGCCAGATGGACGCTTCTCCCCGAGTTAAATTTCCCCCGCCTTTTTGATGTCACATCCTGTCCCAGCCTGCTTCCCCGCCGCCGCCCTCCCCACTCCGCGCGTGAGCGCGGCGCGCGGGTCCCTCTGCGCCACCAGGCTGCCTTCCTCGCAAACTTTTGGCGCCCCCGCCCAGGCGCGCCCGTGCGGGGCGGGGGGTGCGCAGGAGGAGGGGCCGCGGAGGGCCGCGCCCCGCCCGGGGACCGCGGGGACAGCGCGCAGGACGCGCTCGCCATGCAGAGCGGAGGCTCCGGGTGCTGACGGCGCGGGGCCAGCAGAGCCGGGAGCGCGTCCGCGTCCACGCAGCGCCGGCGCCAGCACCAGGGCTCCTGCATGCCAGGACGGCGGCGGCAGCGAGACATGCACCCGGCCCGGAAGCTCCTCAGCCTCCTCTTCCTCATCCTGATGGGCACCGAACTCACTCAAGTACGTGCATCCAACGCCATTTTCCTCCCCGCGAGCAAGCGAGCAAGCGAGCGCGGCGGCAGCCCAGCGCGCAGGGGACCGCGGAGTCCCCGGAGCTCGCAGCTCCCGGCTCGGCGCGGGGCTGGGGAGGGGGCCCCGACTGCTGCGCGCTGACCCCAGACTGCTGCGTGCCCCCTCCCAAAACCCCAGCCTCAGCCCAGAGCGGCTGTGGGGCCGCCCCCTCTCTCTTAGGACCCCCCAGCCTCCCACTCCCCTGAGAAGTTCAAAGGGCAGCATGAGGGGCTCCTACCTCTGCTATTGTCATCTGGGGGGAGGGAGAGGATGCGGAGCAAGGTGTCCAAGCTCCTGTCATAGCCAGAGGTAGATCTAAGTCCCACCCCCCTCACCCCGGCTGCACAGCATCTCTGCCTTTGGGTAGATCGCTGCCCTTGGGGCTCCCCACGCGGGGGGTGGTGGCAATTGTGCCTGGGAGGCCGGTCAGGGAAGGGCAGGCGCTGCGAGCCGGGCTGGGTGCGCGGAGGGCTCCGTGTGGAGGCTGGGGGGTTGTGGCCACATGGGCGGCAGGAAGTGTGAGTGGCAAGCCGCCTGTGTGCGTGTGTGGGGGGCTGCTGGGCATTTGAAGCGGGCTTGCCATCCCTGAACAACGCATCAATAGAAAGCCTGTCTCTGGCTGGTGTTCTCCATTTTAAAATATCCATTTCAGAGCTCGCAGGTCCAGGAGGAGGAGAAGGGCCGTCTGGGGGCGCTGGAATGGGGGTGTTGCTTTGGCGCCGGGGTGCTGGAATGAGACTGCCAGCTTCAGGAGGTCGGGTGCTCGGGAGTGACATTAAAATGCCCTTTGGATGGTGCCACTGTGCCACGCTCGGAGCTGAGGGATGCTGGCCTGTTGGAGCTGCAGGTTCGGAAGGTGGACGGTGGCCCTGTACGCTGGTCATAAGCCCCAACTGACCCTCCTTCCCTCCCTCTGTCTCCCTCCATGTCAGGAGAAAAGGAGAAACAAAGAGAGAGGGCAAGAGGTGGATCACAAGAGAGAAGGCTCTGGAACAAGCTTCCTTGTTCCGCCTCGAAGCCCTCCCTGGCTCCCTGGCTCTGCTGGGGAAGGGCGGGGGCGGGGGTGGGGAGAGGGTTCCGGTGCTCCCTCTGCCCTCGGAGAGCCCTTCCCCGGGACCCCCAGACAGGCGGCTCCCCTGGAGAGACCCTGCACAGTCTCCGGGAGAGAAGTTTCCCTGGTGGCGGGGAGAGCTCGGCCGTGGGGCTTATGTAGTGTGGGCGGACATTTGCAGGTGTGCCCATGCACACACACACACTCACACACATGGGCACACACGGGCAGAGAGGGGCCGGGCAGGGGTAACAGCAGCGCGTGCCTTTATTGAGACATTTTGGGAAAGAGACAGCTAGCTCCCCGGGGTCCTGGAAAGGGTGAGTCCCGAGGGCTCTCCAAGCCTCGGTGGCCTAGACCACAGACACTTGTCATCCAGAGGTCCCCTCCTCACATCCTTTTCAAGATCCCCTGTTCTGGGAAGAAACTTTCTGTTCCACTTCAATCGGAAGCTTTGTCTCAGAGGCAAGAGTGTTTGCCCGTCCAGGCTAATGGTGGTGCCCACCCCCTCTCCCCTGCTGCCCGAGGGTCAGCCAGCCCCTGCCCACTCACCTGCCCCTGCAGCCAGGTCCCCCTTCCGGACCCAGATCAGCTCCCGGTCCCCGCCCCCTGTGCCAGCCAGGGGAATGGTGTTGTTTTCCTGCTTCTGAAGCAGAGTGTGGGATGTCTCTGGGGACGGTGTCCCTCAGTGCAGCCCGGAGGCATGGTCCCACCCTCCCAGGCCTGCCTCTGAGGCTGGGCTCTCAGAGTTCTTTCTGTTGGATGCTTGTTGTCCTGAACTGGGGTGGGGTTTTAAGGACAAATGCTCAACCAGCTAAAATCACTCAGATTGTTCCTTGTCTAGGAAGGTTCGGAGTGACCATCAGCTCCAGAGATCCCTGCTGCCTGGTGCGGCCCCGGTGCCCATGGAGGCTGGGCCTAGGGTAACCTCTCAGGTGGGGAGTGGAGCTGGGAGCAGGTGTGGGTCGCGGCTGGGCTGCTCTGAATCTGAGCGCTGCCTGGGGACCTCCACACTCAAGAGTCTCCTTTCTTGGTCCCAAAGTGATTCAGCCCTGGGAAGCCACACCTCCCAGCGATGTGCACAAAGCTCCGAATGCTTGTGAACCCCTCAAATAAGCCAAAGGAGAGTCAAGCACTGGAGGCTGAGCCCTGAGGGGTCTGTCTCCCCTGCCCACCCTGCCCCTCTCCCACTCAAAGTTGCTCCCATGGCTGCACCCTCCCTTGGGGACTCTTCCAGAGATCTGCACACGAGACTCCAGGGCCATCGCGATCTTGGGTCAGCCTGCGTTCAAGTGGGAACAAGTCAGAAACGCAAGGCTCGCTCGCTTGTACCTGTGTTTCATATGCGCGGCCTGAAGGAAGCCAGCGGCCGACCGGGCGGGGGAGAGGAGCACACGGCCGCGCCATCTGTTCCCCAACAGCTCGCGTATGACGAGCCACTCAATCCAGTGCCAGCCATTGACGGATGGCCTACCACGTGCCAGGCGGGTGGGCCCCGTGAACTCTGTCCTCCAACAGAAAGATGCCTGGCTGATCTTGTTCTGCAATTTCCAGTCGAAGCCTGGTGCTTCACGCTTCTTGAGAAGCATCTGAGGAGTTTCCAGTGGGTGCCGGGGAGCTGAGCCCTCCGTCCTGGGGAGACTGGGTGCCAGGGAGCTGAGCCCTCCGTCTGGGGGAGTTGGGGCATCCGGGGAGCTGAGCCCTCCGTCCTGGGGAGTTGGGGCATCCGGGGAGCCGAGCCCTCCGTCCGGGGGAGTTGGGATATCTGGGGCTGCCTGATCCCTAGGCCCGCCTGGTCCATCAGTAGCGGCATGCTGCCTGCATGGGAAGGTGTGAAATGGGTGGGGGCTCTGCAGTCCCACCAGGTGCCATTGGAGTGACCTTGAGAAGAACTCTTAGCCTCTTAGCACGAACTTCCACCTTTTAAAAAACTGGCTAACTCCCAAAGATGTCGCCCCCCCAGACCCCATCCTGCTCCCTCACTAACTCACCCTCCCTGTCGTGTGCAGTCCTCGGACACCCACTGGTCGGGCTTCGCGCAGTCAGACCGGGGCTCCCGGTGTGGAGCGGGTCTGAGCCCTGTGTTCTGGCGTCTGGGCTGACAAGCTTCATGGGAAGACCCGAGGCTCTGCCATAATTGTTTGTTTAAGAGGCAGGAGGCTGTGTGAACCCCGGGCTCTGGGGTCGGAGCAGGGCGAGCTCTGAGAAGGCTGTGTGCCCGCCAGGCGTCCTGAGCAGTGAGTGGGGGCAGGGAGTGGGGCGGAGCAGGAGGTGGAGGGGGCTCCCCATGAAGGAAGGGCGAATGGAGGAATCTGATTTATTCCAATAGAGAAGCAGAGCTCCTGCCCTTAGCCAGGCTCCACCTTTCTTGTGGATGCAGCCCCCCCACAGGCACACGCTGCCGGCCTTCCAGCCGAGCACAGTGAGCCCAGTGCACGTGAGGCCCGAGTGTCACGGCGCTCGTCCTGGCTGGTCCAGGAGCCCAAGTCCAGACGTGAGCAAAGCTGACTCCCGTTGGGGAGGTGGGCACGGGCTCCGTGCATGGACAGGACGGGCGTCACAGGGCAGCTGGGGTGCAGTTAGCCCCTCCGAATCCCGCTGGGACCCATCACACCAAATCCCTTCTCTCCTCCTGCGACTCTGCCCGTCCTCCAGGGGAAGACGCAACCCGCTCCCCCGAGCAATTTTTTTTTTAAGATTTTTATTTATTTATTTATGTATTTGACAGAGAGAGATCACTAGTAGGCAGAGAGGCAGGCAGAGGGAGAGGAGGAAGCAGGCTCCCTGCCGAGCAGAGAGCCCGACATGGGACTCGATCCCAGGACCCTGAGATCATGACCTGACCCGAAGGCAGAGGCTTTAACCCACTGAGCCATCCAGGCGCCCTCCCCCGAGCAAATTTAATGAGAATAAAACAGCCCAGTTCTGTGACCTGTTGGAGTCTAACCTTGGATGGATGAGCCCACTGACCTCCCGTCCACCTGCCCTGGTCCCTGGCCTCCCCACATCTGTGCTGCACCTGGAGTGGTGACAGTGGTGGAGTGGGCACTTGGGAGCACTGAGGTCGACTCCCATTTCAGAGGGTCGGTAGGTCCCTCCGCCTTAGGGCTGGTCCACCAGAGAGAGACAGGGCAGCGAGGGGAGCGCCCCACATTCCCAGGTGGGCAGGGAGGTGCTATGACACCAGGAGTAAGTCCTCCTTCCCGGCGGCGGCTGCCTCTCTGAGAGCAGTTTGCTTCTCATTCCACTGACTTCCGCCTTCCCTAATAAAAAGAAAGGTAATTTTCTGCCTTGGGTTGTATTTAGGACTAAAGTTATCAGTAATCAGTATTAACATCACCATGTAAAGTAACACAAAACTAATTACTAGCTAAACTGAATTAGCTATACGGCCACTGCCAGCCGGGCTGACAGGCAGGGCAGCCAAATTTTGGCTTTGAAAGGAGCACCGTGGACTTTCCTCGCTCTGAATGCGGCAGCTGTAGGGACCTCGCCACGGCGGGGCCCCTCCCGATGGTCCTGACGGCTCAGCCCCCGGCAGCAGGTGGGAAGCAAAGAGGCCCGTCTCTTCGCTTTCCGGGCAGTCACATGCATGAGAAACTCAGTGGACCCTCAAGCACAGGGCTAACCCCGGCAAGGAGGGTTACTGTTGGCTGAGTGTCCCTGAGTCACTCTGCCCGCCAGGAGCGCCGTCCGGATGCGCAGGGAGCAAGCCCAGCAGCCCTGTGCGGTATCCTCAGGGTCCAAAGGAGGACGCCGAGGCTGAAAGGGCACAGCCGAGTGACAGAGCCCTGATGAGCCCCCAGATCTGTCTGCCGCCTGAGACGCGGAGCTCAGGTTTCTGTTAAGGTGAAGAGAAAACAGGGAAAGTAGAGGGAAAGGCTCAAGGTCACGAGCAGCAGCCAGAAGGTGCTTGGAACCATCGAGCCAGACCTGCAGACTTTTGCAGGGTAGCCCTGGGGAGACCGGTCTGCTGAGTCTCTGCTGGTGAGCCGTTCTGACCTGGAAACTCAGCTTTTAGAAGGGAAGGAGCAGAGCGCCCACGAGTGTTTGGGGGGGTGCCTATGTCACGGTGTCCTTCCTACCACGAAGGGTGGGCGGCCTTGAGCAAGTCCCCATCCGGGGGCGTCTGGCAGAGTGCACCCAGGCCCCTCCCCTCGCAGCTCTCTGGGGAATAAAATGAGGGTGCACTGAGGGAGCGCTGCACCTCCTCGCAAGTCCCAGCATCTGCCTGAGGGCTGAGCCCGAGAAGCCGCAGAACACTCACACATACTCAGCTAACTTCGTGGCTCATTGCTGAGCGGCATGTGGTCCCAGTTACACCATGTGTGGCTCTGGGCATCATGCATGCAGACCCCGGGGAGGAGGGACCAGACCCTGCTAACACCATCTCCCTTCCCTCTGGGTCGACAGCCACATTACAGGGTGAAGGTGCCTCCTTTGCTCTCGGGCGGTGTTTACACACAAGAGCTTTCCAATCTGCTTGCTTGGATCTGGGCAGCAGGAACTGGTCCTGTGTGCTTCGTATGGGTCTGGTCCATCCGGAGGAGAGTGGGCAGCCTCGGGGGAGCCTGGGAGAGGTGGGCAGAGGCCCCGTGTGCAGCCTCCGTCCGTGTTCAGATACGCAGGCTAGCCCCGCCTGCTCCCAACCCGCGGCTCCACGGCACCGACTTCTTCAGGGCGCGAGAGGGCTCTCACGGGTGGCTCCGGAACGAAAGCGACACCCGCTTGCCTCAAGTGATGCTTGCGGTGTCTGAGGCTCGAAGAGAGAACAGAGGTGTATTTAGACGCGTTATAAATAGCCTACTCAGCCCCGCAGGGCGTTCAGTCTGACGGCAGAGCAGGACTGGGAGCAGAAACGGAGATGGGCTTTCACAAACAATCCGCCACTCTCCGATATGGGTCCCCGAGCCCCTGCCCAGCACAGCGGCTCTCCCGATCCCCGGGCAGCCCAGCCTCACGCCCCGTCCTGTGGACGCAGAGGTAGGGTCAGCTGTGAGTGGGGAGCAGGGAGAGGGCGCCCAGGGCACGGCACTGAGGGACTCCGTTTCTCTGGAGACAACGCTCCCTCTGTTGGAGCTCGCCAGGCAGCCTCCTGAGGCTGAGTCTGGGCTCAGTGGGCAGAGGGTCCTAATCTCCGAGGGCAGAGCGTGGGCTCTGGGGGGAGGAATGTCTGACAGTGCCCAGGTCCTGCTCTGAGCGGGCGGTGACTTCTTGGTGGCCTCCTGCCTCTGCAGCTGGACCCGGCGTGGACTCTCAGACGTTCTCCTAAGCTGGTCACCTTCCATTCGACATCAGGAGCTGTGAGTTCGTGTCGGGGCCATTGACTGATGCAGTGGAAACCAGTCCATCCTCCTCAGCCAATTTTGGGGAGTTCCCTTCATGGCCAGTAGGAAACAGTAATGTTTGCGGGGGATCCCAAAAAACCACGAGCTCAGCCCACAGGGCCCTGCAGAATCATCTCATCCGGGCCCTTCAAAGTGCCTGTCCCAGAGGTGGACCCCATTTCTGCCGGGCAACTAAGAGGACATAGAGCTGTGGCCTGGTCAGGACACAAGCCAGTCTGAGGCAGCGTCTGTGAAAGCAGCATGGAACCTTCCGGAGCAGGAGTAGAGGCTATGGGGGGCAAGAGGGAGGGCCACGGGCTTCATCCAAGCCGGATGAACAGTCAGGACTGACGGCTGGAAAGGGGCATTGTGGCTTAGGGAAGAAGCAGGTTCGGGGACAGCTGTGGGTCACAGAGCACTCTCCCCCAGGAGGCGGCTGCAGTCCCCAGGGGGCTGGAAGAGACACCGTGGGTCCCAACAGCTCAGAGGAGCTGGAGCCTGCGTGGCCGGAGGAAGGAAGTGGCCTGGGAGGAGGTCGGGCACTGGGGCGGGCCAGCTCTCTGCAGCTGGGCTCCCGAACTTCCAACCGCAGTGGCGGGGTGACCACGCATGTCTGGGGCGGGATGGTGGCGGGCGGGTGGAGCCCAGCCTGGGTCTCCTGAGCCCCTCTCCAGACGTGCTCTCCCGGTGGTCAGGCAGAGAGCAGAGCACCCTCAGCGGAGCACACGTCTGGCCTTTCCACACTGCGCAGCCTCACAGCGGCCGCGGCGGGAGCCCTTCCCCCACAGAGGGTCCTGCAAGCACACGGGGCTAGGGCAGGGGGAGACCCCCCAGGATGGGTGTGAGGAGCTGTTACCCTGTCCACTGCCATCCACTGAGACTCCACCCAGAGACCGTGGAGGGGGCAGAATAAGGGATGCTAGCATCAGGCTGCCCATGGTGGGGCTTCCGTGGCTGCTGGGAGAGGGGGTTTGGGTCACCCGTGCGCTCCACCCAAGATGCCCACTCCAGACCAGACCCTTTCCCTGCCGCAGGGATGTTTTTCCCCAGCAGGAAAACAAGTGGAAAGGGCACATACAGGCTGGAAGGGGCAGAACGGCTCCGCACGGACGCCCCTCCCTTCCTCTCCCACCTCTGTCTTCCCCTTCGCCCACTCCAGCTATGTGCAGATAGCTTGAGAAGAACGGGCATTTTTTTTAACAGCAGAAGAGCATCTAAACTCTGTTCTTGGGGGGGTGTCCCTTTGCTCAGACCTGACAGAAGGGACCTGTGTTCTCTCTGTGGCGTGGAGACGCTCCGAGGTTCCTCCTCGCTGGCTGCGGGGCTGTTGGGTCCTCATTAGGTTGGTGCCGTCCCCTGAAGAACAGGGCTTTCGGCAGGAGGGTGTTTCCGCAGGCGTATCACGTCGGCCCTCCTTCTGAGAGCCCTGGGCCCTCGAGGCTGGCCTTCTTGTTTCACATGTGCTGGTGAATTCACACGGAGCCGATCAAGGTCAAAGCTGGAGGACAGAACACTGGCTGATCCCCTCAGCTCACAGGTTGACATCCTGATCCTGGAAGGTGACGGCATTGGGAGGTGGGGCCCTCAGGAAGCCCTTTGGGAAGCCCTCTGCTGCCCTGATGGGCCTCATGCCCCGGAACGAGGCTAGAGCGCTGCGTCTGGTCTGGGGTCTGTCCCGTGAGGACACGGCGAGGAGCGGGCCCTTCCAGAACATGACCCCACTGTCACCTTGCCCTCTGACTGCTGGCGTCCCCTCTGTGAGCTGCAAGTGTGTGTTGTTTATAAGCCGTCACCAGCGCTGCTGTCGGGTGGAGGGCCACCACGCTTTGGGACTTGGTCCTGGGAACGGCTGGCTCCCTCGGTGGCCTTGGATAGGTGTTGCCATCTTTCTGAGCCTGACCCAACGAGAGCATGGTCCAGGGGCGTCCACAGCGAAGAAGGGACGTCGCACACCTGCCGTGAGGGTGTCCGGGGCACCGCGTCTGCTCAGTTGGCATTCCGTGGCTCTGCCGAGTTGTGAACATAAGCGAGCCCTTGCTTCAAGGGGAGCTGTGTGGAAATTGGGGTTTGAGTTCCTCCTTAGGAACATGTGGGGTTGGCCGACGCCAAGGATCTTTAATCCAAATGCTTCGTTCTTCAGCAATTCGCAGTTTGCTTTGGGAAATACCGTGTAGTTTTCTAAATCAGATTACGCTTGCTCAAGGCTTCTCAAATGACCCTTTCAAATGCATTAAAGGCAATGGTAGTCTTTCCTGCTGCCTCATGGGTTCCAGCCACTGGAGAGGACTTTGGTTTGGGACTGGATAGATTGGAAGTGACTTCCCTCCAACCTCCAGCTTGTCAGAGTAGGGGTGCAGGGCACAGGGCCGGGGGGCAGGGGTGCAATGGAGGGGGACAGGTATAGGACACCGGGACAGGGGTGCAGGGAAGGG
>PITA01019473.1:0-37633 GCA_004023965.1 Spilogale gracilis | reverse complement strand
TGATCCGCCCTTCCCTCCATGCCCAAGCCACCAGAAATTCTGGTGGAAGTACCTGTGAATGTGAATGAAAGCCCAGAGGGGCTTTCCCCGCCTAGAATCTGAAAAGCCACTTACTCTGTGGGTCAGGGCAATATGTCCTTGGTGTGCTTATTCAAGATATAGTTCCATTTAATCTTCCTCCCAGTAATCATATCTCTGTATCTCTTATCTGTATTTCTTGATCCTTGTGCCTCAATGGTCTCAACTTCTGTGAGTTTAAGCAATCACTCTGTACCTTGTAGTAACAATACTAATCCTGTCTCTAGGGCGGGTGCAAAAGCAGTTAAAGATTTAACTGCACCACCCAACTTCCTCACTTAGGAATAATAAAAGACTGGTGACCTTTGCAGTGATTGGGCCTTATCCTCTCCCCATCCCTTTTCCCGCCTCCCCGCTCGCTCAATATATTCTGTGGCACCGCCTTAATAAACGAGATCTTGCTTCGACGGACCTCCCGGCTCGGGTGTGTTCATCATCCTGCTCGACCCCACCTTTTCCCCCTGGCTGGACCAGGGAGAAACCTCAAACCTCGTAGCCCAGGAAGGAGCTACACTTGACCTTGGCTCAGATCTCAAGGTCTCAAGTTCCAGCCCTGAGTTAGGCATTAGGCTGGGCATGGAGCCAACTTAAAATTCTCTTTCCTCCTCACCCTCTGTTTTTCTGCCCGCCCTGGCTGCCTGCCCCCCCCCCCCCCGGCCCATAATCTCTCTCTCAAATCAATAAATAAAATCTTTTTTTTAATAAAAGACTGCATAAATATTAAAAAACTCCACATGATATGATCACTGAATGTGTTAGTTATGCCATAACTATAAACACCAAGGCATATGCATATATAAAAAATAAGTAAAATATTGACTTATTATAATAACTTTAAAATTGAGCCTATCATTGACTCCTATGTAAAATTGTCCTTTTCAAGTCCTATCTTTCACAGCATCTAGATCGTCTTCTTTACAGCAGCCTTCACAATGTTTATTTTTATAAGTTTTATTGTTATTTGCCCTTCTTTCTCACTACATGTACCTCAGACTGAAAGGGGCAGTGACAATTTTGTTTACTTCAGCTTCTGGTGCAGCTTATAAATAAATACTTGTTTCATAAATATTGTATGAATGAATGAAAGGTAATGTAGCTGTTATATATATATATTATAAATGGCAGATAAGTAGTTATTAATGTATGTCATGAGGAAACTCAAAGTTTGGAGATCAAGAAAAAGAACTACTGAAAAGTCTCAAAGGCAACTCAGAAAGGTGTGTGATAGAGCCTGGAAGGCAGACACCTTCAAGACAGAGGGGCAGACACTTTTGATACTATCATAAAGGAAAGTTAAATGGGAGAAACAAAATGATGCATACATTTGGTATCAGCTGGTGATATGGATAAAAGCCAAAATAATATTCAACGTACTTAGCAAGCAGACTAGCAATATTATCAGCCAGTCAGATATTGTTCTAGTCCCAGAACAGGGTCAAGGAGACCCTCTCTTAGGCCAAGTATTAGCCATTTAAGTGCTAGATTTGGAAGAGGTCTTGTATCTTGAGAGAGGAGGTGGGACAACCACAGGGCGAGAGGGAACCCAGGAGCTCTTGGCAGCAAAAATGTACCAGTATGGAAGTGGCTTCATGGTTTAGCAAGTGGTAAGGAGGTGGGCGTGCAGAGCCACTCAATAACAATCTGATATTAAGCAAACACAGCAGAATGAAGGAGGCAGAGGCCAGACTGAAGTCAGGTGTAGAGTGAATGTAGAACTCCCTTTTTGACATGTTAGCAGTCTAAATGTCATAAAAAGTAATGCTAAAATGAACAGCGTATAAACAATCTGCCAGGTTAAGTAGCAGAACATCACCAATAGTTCTTGAGCACCGATATCTCACAGTCCTCTCCCTTTTCACTGCCCTTTATTGAATTTTATGTTTCTTTGTCCTTTTTATTATTTTTTTAGAATTTCCTTAATTTGTTCTGATAGTTAAGTAATAGGGTTTTGTTTTGTTTTTCTTTTTCCTGGGGGTGGAAGGAGTAGGGATTTTTAAACTTAATACAAACAGCATCATAGTGTATATAATTATTTTTTAATGTATTAATCAAATTAACTCTAGAAGGTTCTGGAATTATTGCTCTGTAACAGAGTAGACAGTGCATTTTCAGTGCAATAATATAATGTCTAAGGGGGTGAAAATTAGTTCTTGGCACAGGAAAAAAATTTACCATTATGATTAAAGCACACTGCACCTGTAGTACTAAAATTCTGTGAGAGATATTAGGGCAGAAAGGGTATGAGGCACAGGGATCAAGAAATACAGATAAGAGATACAGAGATATGATTATTGGGAGGAAGATTAAATGGAACTATGTCTTGAATAAGCACACCAAGGACATATTGCCCTGACCCACAAGGTAAGTGGCTTTTTGGATTCTAGGCAGGGAAAGCCCAGAGGGGCTTTCATTCACATTCACAGGTACCTCCACCAGAATTCCTGGTGGCTTGGGCATGGCGGGAGGGGCGGATCAAGCCCCGTCCCCGACACCCCCCCCAGCTCAGGTCATCATCTCAGGGTCCTGGGATCCCTGCTCAGTGTGGAGGGTGGGTAGGGGAGAAATCAACTTCTCCCTATCCTTCTGTCCTTTCTCATGTTCTCTCTCTCTCTCTCTCTCTCCCTCTTTCTCTCTCAAATAAAGAAATAAAATCTTTAAAGATAAATAAATAAACTGCTGTCAGTCTCCTCTGAGCAGTGGTGGGTGTCATGTGTTTTCCACCCCTTTATGCTAGGGAAGTAATCCCTCCCTCATCAGCAGGGTGAAAAGGAGATAATTAAAACACAAGTTCCAATCAGTCAGATTGCCGAGTTCATTTATGTAGTTGAGATAAAAACAAACAACAACAACAACAACAACAAAAAAAACACACCTGTTTTCTTTATTTTCAAGATTTAAGGTATATGTCACATAATTTTTCCATAAACATTCAGTATATTGATTAATTTCTTTATGAGAAAAAATTTATTCTCTTTTTCATAAGTATTGAATGTGAATTGTTGAGTAACTAAAAGTATGATCTCATAGTAACCATAAAGGACTTTTAAAACTTTGAGTTTTTAAGGTATTAAGAAGTTGTGGGCACCTGGGTGGCTCAGTTGGTTAAGCAACTGCCTTCTGCTCAGGTCATGATCCCGGTGACCCAGGATCGAGCCCCACATCAGGCTCCCTGCTCAGCAGGAAGCCTGCTTCTCCCTTTCCCACTCCCCCTACTTGTGTTTCCTCTCTAGCTGTGTTTCTCTCTGTCAAATAAATAAAATCTTAAACAAAAAAAAGAAGTTGTTTATTTTATCAAATCAAATTTAAATTCAAGTAATTACCAGATAAATAATTCTAAACCATCATTTTAGTGGTTTACCTGTATAAATAGAGTCTACATACAAAATATTTATTTCCATTTCCTATATTTTTAAATCACCATAAAGTTCTATATTTTCTCAAAATCTTGAATTTATAGTTTTAACTTGAAATAGAAAATCCGTGCTGCACTAATAACTGTAATCGTGTATTTTCCATATTGTTGAAAGAAGACTAGATACCTCATTTCACCCTTTAGAGACAGCAAGGAGGACATGAGAGAGAGAGAAGGAACAAGAGAGGAAGGGTAGGAGAATGCGGAGGACAAGGAGGGGGACAGGAGAGAAGATACAGAGACAGAGGGACATAGCAAAGATTCAATCTATTGTAATTTTATTCATATATTTTAAAATAAAAAATAATGGAAAATTCACAATAAATAGTGATTTATTTCTAATAAGACTTCCTCTTTGTGAGAGTCACTAGAAAATATGCCTTCTAACCTAAGTGAGGGCATTTTACAAAGACTACAGAATTGATTTACTATTTCCCATTGATCTTGCTGTCAGTTACTCCTTGCACTAAACACAGAAGAAACAGGCCTTATGAGACAGGCCAGTGGCAACTAAATTGATAATTAAAGTGTGGTTGTACACATATGACCTGAAAATATAAGCAGAGTCACCAAGGGAACAATAGAGAGTGATTGATATGATTTACATTAGCATGCAATTTGAAAGTAAGAGGTTTGAATTAGGACATGCTCATAAGGATATGAGTAGACAGATGTTAAAGAGGAGACACAAATCTCACAGAGCTCAAGAATGCAAGAATTCAGATGAAGGACAAATTCATGGTATTGATGCAGAAACCACATTTTACAGAAAGATATACAGTACCGTGGAAATCTAATCAGAACATAGCAGACAACTGGTATTATGCTTCATATCCAAAGCCATGGAGCTCTCTTTACTGCAATGAGCCAGTTTTTGTCCTGTGCTCTTTCCATATATTTGCCATTGAATTTATGGGAAAACAGCCACTTTTTCTGCTTATTTGGTCATAGTGACATTCTAGTCATATAACAGTTTAGGTTGGGACATCACAATATACATGACACTGCAGATAAAATTTGAAGACTGTCAAGAGAGAATATACCTCTAATCATAAGGGTATTTCATTAATTCAGGTTTAGGTAGTCATACAGAAGAAAATATGTAATTTTATTTACTTATCTTTTTTTTTTTTTTTTTTTTTAGATTTTATTTATTTGACAGAGAACACAGCCAGAGAGGGAACACAAGCAGGGGGAGGGAGAGAGGGAGAGGCTTCCAGCCGAGCAGGGAGCCTGATGTGGGGCTCGATCCCAGGTCTCCAGGATCATGACCTGAGCTGAAGGCAGTTGCTTAATCAGCTGAGCCACCCAGGTGCCCCTATTTACTCATCTTTTACCACTGTTAAAGAAATGACATTTCTTTGATACCCCCTTCAGAGTTGAAAGTTAATGTTATTGCCTGTAAAATCCCCCCAAAATTTGTAATTTTAGACAGTATGGATTACTAAAAATTTCTCACCATGCTAACCAAGAATGAAAGAAGGAAAAACCATAATTCCCAATATTAAGAATGAAACAGAGGACTTCACATCACTACTGCTTCCACAGACATTAAAGGTAAAATAGGAATATGTTATGAACAACTTTACATCCATAAATTTTACAGGTAGAACAAATGGACCAGTTCCTTGAAAGTGACGCACTAATAGAATTAACCCAAGAATAACTGAATGATCTGAATTGTTCTATATTTAAAAAAGAAATAATTGTAATTAAAAATATTTCTGAAAAAGAAAATTTGAAGCCAAGATTCTTTTACTAGTAGATTCTACCAACCACTTGAGGAAGGAAAAAACAAAACAAAACAAAACAAAACAAAACAACAAAAAAAAAACCACTTCTGTAGAAACACTTCCCAGAAAAGAGAAGAAATATTTTCTAACTCATGCTGTGAGGTTAACATTCCCCTAAAACCAAAACTAGATACACACACACACACACACACACACACACGCACACACATCAATCCATTCATAAACCACTAGAAGTCCTGATTCAATATTGGTGAATGGCTTAAGTGTCTGAGCTACTTGTCCATAGTGCTGTCATAGGATGTTGCTCACACCTGATCCTGATAATGTCACTTCTATTTTCCTATTGATTGCTGCTGGGCTAGCACAACTTTATGACTCTGGGGTCTAAACAGCCCTGTTCATCATAAGCAGTTTGGGATGCAAGATTATTTGATGTCCTCCTGTCAAGTTCACCTTCTCTACCAGAACCCAACATTAGGCCAGCTAGTGTTTTCAAAAAGTGCTTAACTCTCTACTACTCAAATCGCATTGTCTAGCTTCCATTAGCCTAGAATTTGCACTGTTTTTTTCTACCGGGGCTTGCCATAAATTCTACATGTTATCTTACCATTTATTCCAGAAGGTTATATCCTAACCTTCTAGGTGCCTCACACTTTAAGTGTGCCAGGTTATATAGCTCAAGTGGAATGGTTGCTTGTATCACAACACAGCCTTCCTCCAGTGTACTTCCCTAGAAGAGGTAGAACTCAGTTGGCAGTTTTGCTTGTCACTTTGAATATAGGTCAGAACAGTTTACCTATGTGTGGAATATTCTATCTCTAGAAGCCAAAGAGGATGTCCAAATATGTGCTAAATTCTTACTGGTTGAAAGAAAATGTGCAATTTATTTTTATTACAATAAAAATGTTTTAAATTGTTGATTTGACTTTTGTTGTATATTTTATCAATTCTAATATTTGTACAATAAACATAGAAGTCAAGATACATAAAAGTCCCATCACCCAATCAAAATTCCCTCATGTTATATTGTTTTACAACATTCTCCCCTGATCCATAATCTCTAACAACCACTGATCTGTTCTTCACCACCAGAGTTTTATCCTTTATTGACAATGTCCTATAAATGGAATCATATAGCATATAACCTTTTGAAATTGCCTTCTTTCACTCAAGATAATGCTTTTGAGATTATCCAAGTTGTTTGCATAGTTCATTTTATTAAATGCCAAGAAAATTTCTGTTGTGTGTTGTTTTAAGTTTCCTGGACCAATTCCAACACAGTAGGCAGGGAGTAGGGGATCCATACACACACCAAGCAATTCTTGGACATCAGCAGAGTGTCTGAGAATCCAACTCAATTCTGACACTATCTACTAGGAGGTAGTATCAGATTCCATAGGTTAAAACTTAAGTCCTACAAGACTGCCCCCATCCTCCATTTTGTAAATCAGTTCCAACCTCCCAGTTCTTACCTGTGCTTATGATTGACTAGCTACAAATTGGAAGTTCCACTAACCTCTTTCTCATGTTTTATTGATTTGCTAGAGCAGCATATAGAACTAAGGGAAGCATATTTGCCAGTGTATTAAAAGATATGATAAAGATGAGGAGTCAACAGCCAGATGAAGAGATACATAGGACAAGGTATACAGAAAAGGCTTGGAGTTCCTTGGCCTTCTCCACATGTGCTCCTCTTCCTAACTCCACATGTTCACCAACCTGGAAGTTCTCTGAACCGCATCCTTTTGCATTTTTATGAGGGCTTCATTGCATAGGCATGATTGACCAAGTCCTTGGTCATTGATTGAACTTTCAGACCTACTTCCCTCCCTGGAGGTAGGAAGGCAGAACTGAAAGTTTCAGTCTTCTAAATACATGTTTGGTATTCCTGGCAATCAGCTCCTGCCCTTGGGTGGGGTCCAAAAGTCACCTTCATCAATAAAACAAAGACACATCACAGGCCCTTATCACAGGAAATTCTAACCATTTTAGGAATTGTGAGACAGGAGCATGGGCGAAGACCAAATACATATGAAAAATATGTTTTGGTCATCTGAATGGCCAAATATATATTTCTTATAAATCATGATATTGCACGTGGATATTTCAGTCTATTTATTCATTCACCAACTGAAGGACATTTGAGCAATTTCCATTGTATTTTATTACAGTTATGAAAGAGTTGCTCTGAATATTTGTGTTAGGTCTTTGAGTAAATATGTATTTCCCTTACTCTAGAATGAATACCCAGGAATGAGAATTCTGTATTGTTCAGTAAGCATACTTATCTTTATAAGATACTTGAACCATTTTTCAGGGAAGTTGTACCAATTTGTCTTTCAACCAACAATGGATAATATTTCTAATTCTATAACCTCACCAGTCGTGATTGCCTGGCATGGCCTAAACCACTAACCTCTAAATACTTCACTGATATGACATTATAGTGAATCTTTTCATTTTTATTTCTTATTCTACAGAACACATTTTTTTTTAACAAGGTTTCCAAGGCTACTTTTCACTTTTGCTTATTGCCAATTAACATGGTGCCATAAGAATATCCAGATGCTTTATATCCCTTTGGATAATAATTTGCAAAGGATAGGACAGATAACATAGCCCTTGGGCAATACTATCAACAAATACTATTGTCTGTCTTTTGTTAATGAAAACTGTACTGGTCCTTCCTTATGGAATATTAGAGAACAGATTTGTTTAATTAATGGCCTCTTACCTGCATCTGCAGCCATCTTATTCTGTTCTAGAAAAGATAATACATTTATCACTGCAACTTCAATAAGAGTTACTACTTGGTTGACTTTCCTGAAATCCACTGTCATATTCTAGTGTCCATCTTGTTTTCTAGGGAAACAGATAGTGACTAAAGGATATCCTGATAGGGAACATGAACCCTGCATCCAATAGATATTCAAGGATGGCAAAAATCACTGTCATTCATCCTAGGGTATAAATTTTTATTTTTTTATTAAGTATTCTGACCAGGTGAGAGAAGTATAGTAGACTTCCATGTTACCTTCCTGTTGCAAAATTCCTTACAACATTGGCTGGCTAAGTAATCAATGTAGGAATTCTGCCAACTCCCAAATATTTAAGTTATATTTGTATATAGCAGGGAACCAGGGAAATGAATAATGGAAGGGTCTGTGGACCTGGAGAATCTACTGTGAGCTATACCTCAGCCAAGTTCTGCCTTTACTCTAACAAGTAGATTTACTATTTATAAAATAGAATCATGAACCCAACATCGTAAGTGCTTAATACAAGTGTATTATTTCAGTAACATTGTTACAAGGTATCCCAAGCACATCTTAGATTCTTATTGAAGAATTACAATGGCAGCTTGAAAACAAAGTTGATTCCAGATGTGTATAAAATCACTTATCATTGTGTATTTTAAATTAGCTGATAAATGCTTCTAACTGTAGTTTTCCATTCACTTTTATTTTCTTTTTAAGATTTATTTGAGAGAGAGAGAGAGAGTGAATGAGTGAGTGCAGGGATGGGTGGAGGGAAAGAATCTTCAAGTTGATTGTGGAGTCCAGTGTTAGGCTTGATATCCCCACCCATAAGATCACAGCCTCTGGGCACCTGGGTGGCTCAGTCGTTAAGCATATGCCTTAGGCTCAGATCATGATCCCAGAGTCCCGAGTCCCAAATCAGCCCCACATCAGGCTTCCTGCTCTGCGGAAGCATGCTTCTCCCTCTCTCACTCCCCCTGCTTGTGTTCCTTCTCTAGCTGTGTTTCTCTCTGTCAAATAAATAAAACCTTAAAAAAAAAAAATCACAGCCTCAGCCAAAACCAAGAATGAGAAGCTTACCCAACTGAGCTACCCTGGTATCCCCATTTACTTTTGTCACTGTTGCTATTTCATGCTTTAATTTTAAGTTTACATCCAGTTAGGGTTTTGTTTTTTTTTTTTAATTCCATTTATTTATTTGACAGAGAGAGAGAGACCACAAGTAGGCAGAGAAGCAGGCAGAAAGAACTGAGGAAACGGGCTTCCCGCTATGCAGAGAGCCCGACACCGGCCTGGATCCCAGGATCCCGAGATCATGACCTGAGCTGAAGGCAGAGACCTTTACACACCGAGCCACCCAGGCGCCCCAGTTAGTTGTTTTTACTCTCTGTGTTTTCTGTCTAGTTTTGCTTTATTCTCTTAACTTTCATTTTAAGCATATTTCAAAACCATGAGTAATCAAAATTTAAAGGATGTCACTGGTAGTGGTGTAATTATGAGAATACACAGATGGCTTGTTGGGGGGGGGGGGGAGTCTAACCGAAGCTGCAAATGCTAACTTCCAACCTGAGAATCTTTCTCTCTGTAACATAAGTCCACTGCCAGCAGGTTACATGTACAGAAACCACACTGACAGCTATAAATGAGAATTTGGATTTTAATAAGAGATTTTAATAAGAAATTAAATATTTTAATATTTGGGAGTTGGCAGAATTCCTACATTGATTACTTAGTCAGCCAATGTTGTAAAGGAATTTTGCAACAGGAAGGCAACATGGAAGTCTACTGGACTGATATCCAAAAAGCACTGATTCTCAAATACAGTTATATATCTCTTCTCTACTGAGATAATTTCAAAGTTTTCATTTGACTTTGAAGTATGTTTTATAGAAATCAGTGCATGATAGGGCACCTGGGTGGCTCAGTTGGTTAAGCGACTGCTTTCGGCTCAGGTCATGATCCTGGAGACCCAGGATTGAGCCCCACATCAGGCTTCCTGCTTCTGCCAGAAGTCTGCTTCTCCCTCTCTCACTCCCTCTGCTTGTGTTCCCTCTCTCGCTGTGTTTCTCTCTGTCAAATAAATAAATAAAATCTTAAAAAAATAAAAAAAGAAATCAGTGCATTAACAAAGCAAAAACCAAACCAAATAGTCCTTACGTTAGCAAATGTTCTTAGGAAATTTGGGGGAAAATATAGCACAAAAATATTTTATCCTTAATTCTGAAATAAAGGTGACAGTGATTATGGACCATAGTATTTAATATATATAATGCTTCAAAAGTCATAGTATTTAATATATATAATGCTTCAAAAGGCTTTGATCTTCAGTAATTGTTCACTGTCTACATAGGCAGGTATGAAACTAAACTTCCATGTTTTGTTTCACTTTTTATCACATTTGATCAAGTATATACAGAGATAAGTCAATTTGGCTCTCATTTGCTTGATTTTCCACTAACACAATCACACCAAAACAGCAAATGATCATCACAGGGGTAAATGTTATTTTGAAGAACAAATATTTACTCTTGAAAACTTAAGCCACTATCTTTTTCTATTTCTCTTTGGCATCTTTTAAAATTAAATAGAGGGGCGCCTGGGTGGCTCAGTTGGTTGAGCGACTGCCTTCGGCTCGGGTCATGATCCCGGAGACCCGGGATCGAGTCCCGCGTCGGGCTCCCTGCTCGGTGGGAAGCCTGCTTCTCCCTCTCTCACTCCCTCTGCTTGTGTTCCCTCTCTCACTGTGTTTCTCTCTATCAAATAAATAAATAAAATCTAAAAAAAAAAATAATAAAAAAAATAAAATTAAATAGAAAGAAGAAAGGAGATGCATTTTCAGTAATATGTAAGGCAAAAAGTTCTGATATATTAGGGAGTAAGGGAGTGAACATAAAGGATACGACTGTAGAGCATTATATTCTACAGTTTTGTGAATGATAAAATACTTTCATAAAATTCTTTAATTATTTTTACTTATATATACTGTGAGTGTATATTTCACTCTGTGGGCTCATTTTCATGATATTCCAAATACATACATTAACATCTATATGATCCATCATCCGTCAGACGACTGTCTCTTAGCTGGGAACTGTTATGAAAATTTCTCCAACAAACTTTACATTTCTATTTATCATGGCTTGGATTCATATATATTACATTAATTATTCAGTGATTAGAAGGAAAGTAAATTCATTCTAAATAAGAATAACATAATAGTACTTCATCTGTGACTTTGTTTATGATATTTCATAAGAGATGATCTAATCACACAAAAACATATCAATTAGACAACTGGGGTTTCAAGGCAGATTCATGAAAGAGTTTTTTTGTTTTGTTTTATTTTTCTTTCTGTTAACTTCTGCTAGCCGTCACTAGGTATTTATGATGCTTTATCAGAGCAGGATCAACCAAATGCTCATACAATTTTCAACTTTCTCTAAAAAAAAAAAAAAAAAAAGACACTCCTCTCTCCAGATATTTTTTGAATGTTGAGAAAAATGTTAAGTCTCTCAAATCCAGCAAAGTAAGGATTAAAGAAGGGTTATCCTTTGTGTTTTCACTTGCTGTTAGAAATATCCATGAAGATTGAGAAAGAAAGAAAAAAATGTATTTGGCTAATGCTTCTTGAAGAGTCAACCAAATTTTCTTTGACAAGCCAAATGACTTTGAATGGCTTCAATATAAAAGACTTTTTTTTTTTTTTTTTTTTTTAAGAGATTGGGGAATAGGGGTGGAGGGGCAAAGAAAGAGGAATCTTAAACAGTCTCCTTGCCTAGTTACAGAGCCTGATAAAAGTCTTGCTCTTACAACCCTGAGATCAAGACCTGAGCCAAAAGCAAGAGTTGGATATTTAACCAATAGCCACCCACATGTCCCAAAAGGTATTTTTTAACATTAAAAAAATCCATTTTAATCATATAAATTCTTTTAAAAGTAAATTTTTCAATCTTGATTAGTTGTGATCACTTAGAAAAACAATAATCTGATGATAACAGTATGTAAGGAACTCAAATTTGCCAACTTCATGAACAAATTCAAATCCACATGTTTGAAGACTTTTAGTGATCTTCATAAGTGATACTTAAAAACCCCGTATACATTCTATAATCTAAAATATAGTGGCTAAAAATTTTAATAAATTTAAATAATCCTTATTTTATGTGTTATTTACAGTGTACTTGTCCCATGTGTTTTAGTATCACTTATAATCTTATTCACATTGAATTTTAAACACCTTCATTTTTTATTCAATTATCACCATAATTTTTCCCAGATCCCCTCTAGCATTTCTCACTTCTTTCTATGTTTTCTTTCTAGCTTTCTAATCATGATGCTACTAATGTCTCACCATTTTCTCTAGCTTTGTTACTACTCCTCACCTTTCTTTAAGCTAAAATCACACATCCTTTCCAATTGTTCTATTTCATATGATAGCCTTTCCCCTTTCTTCCATTGTCCTCCAGTGTACTTTCTTTGCAATTATTCATTTGCTTTGCTAGGGAGTACCTCCATGAAAAGATTTAGGTTGTGGTGTCCTACATTTTTAGAAAACTTTTTCCAGTCATCAGTTCTTCTGATAATTAGTACAAAAAACTTACCAGCAACTTTCTTTGCTTTTTAAAGTCCTGATAATGAATTGTTTATGAAGCATATGTAGGATGATTTTTGGTTTCCATCTAGTTCTATTATGAACCAGAGCTGCTATTCAGATACTATATTAAACACTTCATTCAAAATTTACCACATAATTAAAAGGTGAAATGGAATCTAGAGGAGTAAAATCATTTTTTTCCCCAAGAATATAGATCTGGTAGAATTAAAAAATGCAAAAAAAAAAAAAAAAACCCAACAAAAAACGCAGATAAAACAAAACTAGCTTCATAACTTCCAAAGCACATTACTACTCCTTATTTTTAAAGGGGATATCTGTCCTCTACCACTGTTATGGAGAGTTGTTGCTTAAACTAATTATGTGTCTGAGTAAAAACTATTACATATTTATATCTGTTACATACATTGTAACATTGTTACACACACACACACATTTGTTATATCTGATGTTACACCTATGCTTGTTTCCTCTGCAAAAATGTTCCTTTCTTTTAGAAATCAGGTTTTAAATTTCCATGAGAACATTCCTGAAAAGAACACCTCTTTAAAAGAATTAAGCACGATTGTGCAATGACAATTAATGACTGAAGAAGAGAAATACAGGACAAAAGGAAGATGTAAATTTTCTACCCTCTACTGCCACCATCACCTGTGGATAACCATGCATGGTTACTATTGCTACTACTATTAACAAAAACTCATTTAATATACAAAATTTAAGAAACTGAATCAAGCCACAACTGTCTTAGTATTTAGCAAGTAGGCACTGACAGAATGATTAACACTTGAATTTTAATCATATATTTTTGCAAGTATATATATATGCTAGGATAGTCAGGACTAAATATCTAAAAGAACAAGAAATAAAAATAAAATAAATGAAAGAGAGAGAGAGAATACAGAGAAATTTCTTACTAGGCTCATGTTTCACAGCTAGAAGGTTTTTTTTTTTTTTTTTTAAGATTTTTATTTATTTGACAGAGAGAAACACAGCGAGAGAGGGAACACAAGCAGGGGGAGTGAGAAGCAGGCTTCCCGCCGAGCAGGGAGCTCGATGTGGGACTCGATCCCCGGCCTCCGGGATCATGACCTGAGCTGAAGGCAGTCGCTTAACCAACTGAGCCACCCAGGGACCCCAACATAGCTAGAAGTTTTATTTGACTTTATATCACTTGGTTCCTCATTCTAGAAATTGTTAAAATGTAGTATTATCATATTTGTACTTCATTTAAAAAATATATATCAAAGTGGCATATGTTTTAAAAAATAGTCTTATACATACATTTAAATGAACATTAATATTAAAGCAATAAACTGATGATGTCTAAAAGATGAACACAAAGACATAGAAAAGATTGCAAGCAGTTATATGGAAAAGTATGAATTTTCTAATCAAAATGATGTTATTTTTGAGCCCCTAGTCACTTAGTAACTTTACATTGAACATATGACATCATTATAAATTAATATTTACTAATTTCATCTTTATTTTATTAAATGGCAAAATTTATTCTCTCATAGTTCTGGATATTAGAAAGTCTTTAAAATGGTTCTTAAAAAAATAGCACCCATCTCAGACTGTCATTATGGACATGATGCTTCTATTATAATAAACTGAAAGCATTTAGACTTGATGACTAGTACCTGATTAGAACTGAGTGAAGACAGAACTATTTTATTATTAATAATGTCTTTAGGACCTTCTCTAAACTGTCAGTCAAAAACCCAACCATGATACAAAATTGGAATAAAGCACTTTGAGGTCTTTCAAAGAAAGAGAGGGTTTAAAGATGAGGCACAGTACATGATAAGGTCTTTCACCTTGGGGGCAATGCCTTTTGTCTTTTCCAGCAGCTGGTTGAATCTAACACAATGCTTAACATGCAATTAGTACTAAGTCATTTCTTGAGGATGAATGAGCTCTTTCATATGAAAGGCAACCCAAGTTATAAAGAATTATGCTTAATAGGGTATGTTTTGAATAATAGCTTATCTGAAACAAAACCATACAATAAAACAGTGCACATTTTAAAAGGCAGGACATTTTATTGAAAACTGTGAATTAAGAGAGGAGTGAACTAATAATGGAAAAATATGCATTTAACTTAGATTTTTCCCTCTGTTTAAAAATATGAACTGAAAACCATGTTTTCTCTAAGTTTTTCTTTTTTTTTTTTTTTAATTTATTTATTTGACAGAGAGAAACACAGCCAGAGAGGGAACACAAGCAGGGGGAGTGAGAGAGGGAGAAGCAGGCTTCCCGCCCAGCAGGGAGCCCGATGTGGGACTCCGGGATCATGACCTGAGCCGAAGGCAGTTGCTCAACCAACTGAGCCACCAAGGTGCCCTCTCTAAGTTTTTCAATTGTAGATAGAAAACCATGACAAACTTAGCAACAGACTTGGTAAAATGAACAAAATGCTTTTATTCAGCTATAACTTAAAATCTGACACATACTGATACTCACAGTCCTAAATATATTATAGAGTAATTAGAAAAAATGATAAGCATTTCAAATAAGTGATTATGATCTATATTGTCTTTATACAACTAGACAAAAATTTCAGTTTTTCTTATCTCATTTTATTGAATTCTTAGTATTCCAAACTTTATTATTGTTAATAGATTCTCAGATACTGCCAACTGCATTGGTCAAGGTTCTCCAGAGACACAAAACCAAGAGGATATATAAAAACATGGAGCAATATTATATGAGAATTGGGTTCACGTGGTATGGAGGTGGAGAGGTCCTGCTATCTGCCAGCTATAAACTGGAGAACAAAGAAAGCTGGTGGGGTAATTAATCTGGGGTCTGAAGACCTGAGAACCAGGACAGCAGGTGGTGAAAACCAGTCTGAGATAAAAGAAAAGGACTGAGAACAGAGGGCCTTTGGAATAAGTCCTAGAGTCTAAAGGCCCAAGGACTGTAGCTCTGGGACAGAAGAAGAAAGATGTTCTAGCTCAGGAGGAAAGAGAGAATTTGTCCTTTCTCCTCTTCTATTCTTTTCAGCTTTCAGTGTACTGGAGGATGCTCACATTGGTAAAGGCAGATCTTCCTCACTCAGTCTACTAATACAAACATTAATTCCCTGGCCTAAGACCAACTCAAAGAACTGCCAATATTGGTCTGATTGGTTGTTACAAGTTTTGTGAACAAGTTTCTTCCTTTGTTCTCCCAATTTTTCTTTCTTTTGAACTAGAATACCTATAGTGGCCATCCAATACCTATTCTGGTATTATATGCTGGGTGTTTGGGGGGGGGGGCAGGAGCAAGTTACTTATCTCTCTACTTTCTCAGATCTACAGATTTGCACTTGAGGTGCTATACTTAAACAACGACATTTGGGTTGCTTTATTTATATCTGGACTTGATTTAGATGTTGAGCTTATGGACTTTGAATTAATTCCATAAGGATGAAACTCAAGGTAATTGGGAGGGGATAGAGTACGTTTTACATAGTAGGAAAATACAGCTCATTGGTTACTTGAAAGAAGACTCTGGTTGGTAGGCTCTAGGATGGCCCCCAAATAAACTTTGCCTCTTGGTTCATGCTCTGATGTAATTTCCTTTGCAGAATGTGGACTGCATATATATGTGTATATTTGTGTATATTTGTGTATATTTGTGTATATATTTATATATAAATATATATATATTTATATATATATATATATATATATATATATATATATATACTTGTGCGTATGTGTATTTTTTTTTACTTGCTTTTAATGAACAAAATATGGCAGAGGTTATGGGATGTATGGCATTAGGTTTTAAAAAGAGTCTTCTGTCTTGGAAATTCTTACTTGTTTCTCTCTTGCTCTTGCTTTAGTTATCTCTATCTCTTATTTTGCTCTGAAGAAAGGTTGTCACAGTGTCTTTATTCTTGTGGAACTGATCATATGGTAAGGACCTGTTGTCTTAAGCCAACAGCCATGTGAGTGTGCTTAGAAGCAATTCCTTCTCCACATAAGCTTGAAATGACAGCAGTCTCAGATAACATCTTGATTGCAGCTTTGTAAAATACCCTTAGTTAAATTTATCCAACTACATTGTTCCCAAATTCCTGCCTACAGAAACCAGAAGATAATAAGTGGTCTGTGCTTTTAGCTGCTAAGTTTTGGGCTAATTTGTTACACAGCAATGAATACTGAATACATTGGGTTATGAAATGTCTTACTCAACCTCAGCTCTGGCTTCTGTAAATCCTTTCAAATAACAAAAGATGAGAGAAAATGGCATGTTATGGGTCCTAGAAATTATGGGTTCTCTTTAACTGTAATGCATTGATTTTACTAAAATATAGAAAGTGGGCATGTTCATTACTCATGACACACATACTAAAGTGATATTTTTATTTGCAAATACTACAACAAATTTTTTAAAAGATTTTATTTTGATTTATTTTACAGAGAGAGATCACAAATAGGCAGAGAGGCAGGCAGAGAAAGGGGAGAAGCCGGCTCCCTGCTGAGCAGAGACCCCCAATGTGGGATCCCAGCACCCTGAGATAATGACCTGAGCTGAAGGCAGAGGCTTAACCCTTTGAGCTACTCAGGCGCCTCAACAAATTGTAAACATGTCTTCTAACAGTCTGTTCAGTGTTGATAAAGCTGTTCTTCAGTTGTCCCAGAGGAGATTTTAGAAAAAGATAATATTCAAGCACAAATAAATTGCTTAGTAAAAATATATATCACTTAATCATATATATGTGTTTTAATATACACACATACAATATATCAATATACATACTTTGAAAGACCAAAATAATGAGATAACCAAACTCTCAGACCGAATTCATCGGTCATCTGAGAGACTGAATTTCATTGTTCTGTCTTGAAATTTAGAATACTATGTATTTCATTATAAAGTTACAAATAAAAAATGGATCAATTATACCAATGATATTTTAAAATCATTGTAGCCTTGGCTACAAAATAAAAAACCAAATAAAATATGTCATCCCGAATCTGATTAAATTAATATAAAAGTTAAATTGACATTTTATAAGTTATTTTTTTTAATATGAAACTCTTCATGAATTTGGGTCATCCTTATGCAGGAGACTTAAAAATCTTCTCTGTATAGCTCCAATTTTAGTGTATGTGCTGCTGCAGCCAGCATGTTAATTTTTGGTCCAATAGAATCTTTCTCCCTATAGCAATTTGGTAAAGAATATAATAACAATATACATTCCCTAATTTGAAATTGAATTACTTGCTACTTACGTTTTTATAGCTACAGTGCTAAATGGAACTATTAGCAATGTATGCATTATTTGTCTACTTGTTTATAATTTGTTTCTCCACTTGGCTTATTTTTTGTATGCCTGGAAATTAGGAGATAGATATGTGTATACCTTTTTTTTTTTTTTTGCTCCAGAACATGTTCTTAAATCATTGTTTCTTATTATAATACACTGCTTCTTATTGATTAGATTTTTTTTACCAGGCAAGTTGGCTCTATCAATAAATCATTGGACTCAGTTATAACATGAGTAGAAAAATATAACTATAAATATAAGTAGTGCCTAACTAATGCTAAATAAGGAACTGTCAGGTAAATAGGCAATATCCTTGAGGTCAAGAATAATAGAGTCAATGAAATTAAATAATTAAGCAAATAATTGTGATTAAAGTGTGTTAACGGAATAAGTAGAGGATTATAAAATTTAAGTGAGTTATGTAAAGAGGTGAAGACAGGATAGCTTCATAATAGTGATGCAATGGTGAGATGAATGGATCAGAGAGATTGATAAAGTCAAAGAATTGTGAGTGAAGATCTTGATTTTAGCACAAATTTGTTATGGAAACTATGTTTCTGGAAGAACTACCAAAGTAAGAAAAGGCTTTTCATTTATGAAAAAGGGCTTCTTTGTCATGCTTATATTTATAGGGAGATTTGAAATTGTGCTGTGAGTCGGAGAAGGGGAATGCGTGTTTCATCATTTTAGGAAAAAGCAAAGAGGATACCACTAAGTCATATCTCCACCAATTTGTAGTAGTAGAGGTAGAATGTGTGAACATGACACCATATGATTTATGTATTTAATACCATGATTCTAAAACTAAATTTCCTTAATTTTAAAAAAGATATTCTATTATGTCCAACATTCCTTTATGCTTTTGCCTCTACCAAAAATCTTGAACAATTAACTGTTTTTTTTTCTTTTTGTCAAATATACTCCTAATTTCATTTCAGTGTTCTAAATTGCATACTCTCATGCTCCATCTTCCTTCTCAAAACTTAAATTATACTTTCTAGAGCTCTTGATCTGTGACCACCTACCTCTTGTTAACATAGAATAAAGTGGACAATAGGGCCAATTCTTGTCTGGCCTGCTTCTGCTTCTCTAATGCGACTTTGCTCAGCTCACTATGTTCTAGCATTATTGGTTCTCTGATTGACTCTATATCATGTTATCGTCTTTCCTATTTCAGGTATTTTGCATTTGATTTCCCTTATATCTAAAAACTCATTTTGGTTCTTTGGTGATCAACTCTTTCCTTTCATTTGGGTCATAATTTAGGTTATCTCTATAGGAAGTTAGTCCTTACCTCTCATCACCTTGAGTTGAAGCCTGTCACATTCATTATTAATTATCTATTGAATCCCCTTTCTAATTCCTGTTTGACAGGTTTGGTTTTGTAGTGTGTTGTGTACATTGTTTATTGTTTGTCTCACTTCATAATGAAAATATAAAACTTAAGAAACATTTAGTGCAATACTGCTTTCAATATACTATTAGCAAAAATTTCTATATTACCCATTCTGTGTGAAGTAGTAGACATTGACTAGTATAAGATATTCAGTTTCTTTTCCAACAGTCACAAAAAAAGAAAAATTACGTAAAAATAATTTAATATGTGAAAAGCAATATTGTGTTAAACATTTCTGAAGGTTTCTGAGACAGCTAATATTTCCTGAAACTTAGATTATTATAAATGAGTCATTTTCAGCAGGGAAACATTCTTATTTTTCTGAAAATTAGAATCTTTTATTCATGATACCATTATTTTTAAGATTCTTAATATTATGTATTTTTTTCTCCTTTTACTACAAAGGCAAAGAAATGGGCAATATAAAAGGAACAATTGTATGCTCTCATCCTTTATAATCATTCAAACAAGCTAATCATTAACATGTACCTTTTCAAATTTTGAATCTCCAAACCCACAATCTTTGAAGGAGAAAAAATGAAGTAATTAGAACTGCTTTCTGTAAATGTTGCCATTTATGGACTATATTTTATGGGCTACATTGCTAGGTGCTTTGTCCTATTCTCAGTCTAAGCCATTTAATTCTTAGCTTGAACTAACAGTGTTGTGATTACGAATGATGATAAGAAGATAAAGAAAACAAGTAAAAGATAAAACAAGACAAAAACTATAAGAGGAAACTCAGTTTGAAAGATTAGTAACTTTCTTAAAGGTAGTTAGAAAAGTGTGTAGGATGGTTAATATATTGTGTCAATTTGATTGAGTCATGATGCCCAGACATTTGGTGAAATATTATTCTCAACATCTAGATGTTTCTGTGAGGATGGTTTGGGGCGATATTAGCATTTAAATCTGTGGGCTATCTGTAAAGCAGATCACCCTCCATAATTTAGATAGGACTCATCTAGTCAGCTGATGGTCTCTCTAGAACAAAGACTGAGCTCCTTTGAGCAAGTGGGAATTCTCTCCAGATGATCTTCAGACCAGGACCATAACATCAGTTCTTCCCTGAGTTTCCAGTCTTTCAGGCTACCCTGCATATTTTGGATGCTAGCCTTCATAACCCTGTGGGTCAGTTCCTTAAAATAAATCTCATATAAAGACAAGCTGTTGATTCTGTTTCTCTGGAGAACCTTGCATAATACAGAGTGGATCAAGGATTATAATTCATAACTAACCTATCCCAAAGCCTCTACTCTTACCAAAATACACATTGTACCTTGCCAAATATAAATCTCAAAGAATGATTTGGTCAGATTTTAGAGTGCAGCATATTTTAGTTGATAGTTTAGTCAATTGGGTAGAAATTGGGCTAAAAGATTAAAGTTCTAATTAATATAAAGGAGGAATAACAAAATAATAGAATAGTTAAGAACAATAACAACAACAAAAGAATAGTTAAGAACACAGAATTGAAGATGGGAAGCTCTGAGTTCCAATTCCCACTCTGCTTTCTAATTGGGAGAACTGAACTAGTTATTTAGCCTCCTTATAATGAAGCCTGTAGGAACCCACCCAGGATTCCTTGGCTCTAGATCCCTTTAACTGTTTTGTTCATTCCAGCTTCTCTTATGTGTTACTTGATTCAGACTGCTATAGTAAGGACTGTATTTAAAGGACTCCCATTTGCACATAAAGCTAATTTGACTGTAGGTAGAGAGAGATGATATGCCTGGAAGCTTATAACTGCCTGGGTATTGTTAGCCAAGGACTAACTGGTGCAGTAGGGTAAAAATTCAGCTCATTTGCCTTCAGGACAATATATAAGGCCTAATTTATATTCTAGAACTTCCCTATGGGGTAAGACCACACTTAGCTGGAAATTACACCTTACTTGGTTTCTTTACCTTCCCAACCTGCTTCCTCCATTTACTTCTGGGTTCTCCTAGGAGAACTCTCTAGATAAATCATTTGCTTAATAATCCTCATCCCAGTCTCCTTTGGGAGAAATTGAATAAAGATATCAAGTTTCTCATCTCTACAGTTGGAATAAAGTCTTTAAATCAAAGGCTGTTGTGAAGGCTAAATAAATTAGTGCATATAAAATACTTATAACAACATCACATATAATGTGAAAAATCTGTATTAGAATATAAATTATAAAATAGTGAAACAACATATGTTCAATTAATACAAATAACTTGTTAAATGCTTATTATATGGTGTACACATTCTATGCATCAGAAAACAATTATTCCATATTACTCTCCGTGTGTTCAATCTATATAGACAATTAAGCCAATATTAATAAATGCAATCTGGGTTAATATGATGACAGTAGTACATACTGAGTGCTGATGGTTTTCTAAATAGTAATATAAAAGAGGCATCTTGGACACAGAACTCAGCCCAAGTAATCAAAGAGGAAATTTGTCAGAAAGACTAAGCAGGGATTACACAATTAAAAAAGCATGAAGGATGATTGGGAGTGAAATAGAGAGAACAATACATGAAACTTTTGAAAGATTTGGAAGAGTTTTACAAATCATTATTATTTGAGTTGAGTGCCAATGTGTGTCTATGTATGTTTATAAGTGTATGTTGAGGGGCGCCTGGGTGGCTCAGTTGGTTAAGCGACTGCTTTCGGCTCAGGTCATGATCCTGGAGACCCAGGATCGAGCCCCACATCGGGCTTCCTGCTCGGTGGGAGGCCTGCTACTCCCTCTTTCAGTCCCTCTGTTTGTGTTCCCTCTCTAGCTGTGTTTCTCTCTGTCAAATAAATAAATAAAATCTTTAAAAAAAAATAAGTGTATGTTGAAGTATGTGGTGGTATATGGGTGTATGTGTGTGTGTCTACTTGGGAGGGTATTGTGTGTAAGAGAGTGAGAGAGAGCGTAAATGCATGTGTCTGTGTTGAGGTGTATTTGGGGGAGTAGTATTGGCATTGAGGCCAAAAAGATAGACGGAAGCTGTGTTAGCAGTCTATGTTGCGTTTCAAGAGTTTGTGCTTCATTTTAAAGGCAATGTCAAATAAAGATGGATTTTAGTAGGGGAATGGAATGTTAGAAAGACAAGTTTGGCAACTGTGTTAAGAATGGTATTGAGGGCAGGGATGGTAAACAGGTTTCAACTCCCATGCCAACTCTGATCAAATTTGTAGTGGGTGCCTGGAGTATTTGTCCAGACGGATTTTGATGTCTTGTTCATGCTAAGTAGGAAAGAACTCCATGACTAATTATCAATGTCTTCCATTCATTCCTCGTGTTCTAACCTTCTCTTTATTGAAGCTGTCCCTACAAGGCATATCTGTTGTAGGTATTGGGTGTAGATCAACTGATATCATCATAAAAAATACAGATTGGAAAATTCTTTTCTCTGAAAGCTTCTAACCTTCAAAATGCAACATTTTTGCTTGTCTTAGGAAGAAGTATATGAGTTAGCACAGACATTAGCACATAAGTATATTAAAATTATTAATTTAATGTTTTCAATTTGTAAACACTGTTTGGAAAAGAGCTCTGGTAATCTATATTTGTAGTATCAGAATAAAAGAAAAACAAACATGCAATAAGAAGAAAATTTTAAGACTAAAGATTTTAAGAGATTATTGTTTGTAAACATACAGACTTTGCCAAAACTTTTCCCCCTTGTACTTCAGTTAGACTAAATACCCTCCTGTTATGTGTTTTACATATTATCCCACTGATTTAGATTTTATTGACTAAATGTTATAAAATATTCCAGAGCCGGCTTTAAATAATAAATACTCCCTCATAGTGCAAAGAATAAAGCATTTAGAACCAGACAAGCCTGCTTTAGAATCCTGACTTTGTCATTACCAACATTTCGATTTCAAGGCAAGGTTTTTTTTGGTGTGTCTCTGTCTAAGCATATAGTACTAACTTAAGAAAGTTTTTAAACACCTCAAATCCAATAATACATATTGTTAGAATAGTGTAATAGCACCCAATAATCTTTGAAAGCATAGTTCTTATGACATATTTTATTAATTGCTACAAAAGAGCCTAAATTAGTTTTGAAATAAATAACATGTTAAGAAATACTTAAAAACAGAAAATATGTAAAATGTTCATTTATTTTTAGTCCATTATATACTAAAATGCTAGATATTGGGGTTACTAATTTAAAAATTCTTGGTTTACCTAATAATAAGCTAATAGTACAAACATAGATGTGTGTCTCACTCTCCATTAAATAAAGAACAACTTGGGTAAGATTTCCTAATAACTCCATAAGAGAAAATCACATAGTGAATGTTAAATATAAATTTAACTGTAAATGATTTTTATAGAACTATTCTGAATTATTACTATAACACAAGGTTATTAATACGTGAATTCTGAGTTGAAACATGGCTTCAGATACTATTGCACTTTCTGAAATGCCCACACAGGATATCAGAGGTGAGAGTAAATAGATATTTTCACTTTTAAATGGCTAGATAATCACCCTTCCAAATGACACCTTCATTGATAGTACCATTTTAATTACAAATTGTGTTTGATTCTTTTAAATATGATAATGTTGGAAATGTAGCTAATGATTTCACGTACATTAACATTAACGACTTTCATTGTGCTTCTTAAGAGAACACTGTAACTTAAGAGAGCACTGAATTGTAGTGTAGCTGATTTGAAGTATGTTCAGTTTCTTTCTACTCCATCAGGTACTGCATTAGCAGGACCCCAGAGTCTAGAGTGTTAAAACCTTGGAAATAGAGCAAAACTTGTCAAGAAAATGACCCCCAGTCAATGGAAAAATATTGCTCTATAAACTAGTGTTCTTGGTCCAGCAATAAATATACAGTAATTTTAATAGAAACAAATGAAATATAAAGTGATTTTTCTAATATTGACACTCATGTTGTAAAAAGCTCAATTATTTAGAAGACATTTATTTTAATTTTAAAGAATATAACATTCAATGGATCACCATTTAATACACCATTAGTGCATCAGTGTTCAATTATATGAATACCAAACTACTAGAGAAATGATCCATTTTATAAATTCCTTCTATATTTAGAATTAAAATCTGTTGTTTTGTGATCTCTTGCAACTTTATGTCACACATTATCATCTTCTTTTCATTTAGTAGAAGCATGGGGAAAGAAAATGTACTATCCAGTCATGGTTGAGTTTCTTTATGTTTCACTTCAGTTTTCTGGGCATTACTAGTAGCTTTTATTTCACAGTTGTTTCTTGTTTAAGTCTCACACAAGATGACAACAGCATGGGGCAAATCATTTTTGGCTTAATTTGAAATGCTGTTTTCAGGGTATTTTAACAGCAGCAATTCTCATATGAGCAAGTAAAGATCATAAATGTTATCTGTATCTCCCCAGATAAACTACAAATAGAAAAACAAATACACACCAGAATTTGTAAAGTGATAAAGGAATTTAGTCTGTCTTAGCCATGCCAGTAGAGTTTCAGCATGAACAAAATCTATGTATATGAAATTTGACATACTCTTAAAAGGCAAAAGGTGAAAACAAGAAAATAAAAATGTTTACAAATCAGACAAATGCTACAATGGAAATATATGCCTCATTCTAAATATATGTTATCCAGGTGAAATGTATGTTAAGTGTCAAAAAAGTTAACAGTTACAAACTCATTGCTCTGTGCATGTGCACACATGTGTGTATGTGTGTGTGTGTGCGTGTGCGTGTGCGTGTGTGTGTGTGTGTGTGTGTGTGTGTATGTGTGTTTGTGTGCATGCCCTGGGGAGGACTATTCTTAAGAAGAAACAAAAACAAAAATGAAAGTCATCTGGTTAACTTACTGAAAAAGGTACTAAAATTATTGTAACAGAAATGGATTGATGTAAACTGGGGAGCAGGAACTATGCCATATAGATTCTTATATCACCTACCTCAAGTAAATGACCATTTACCTTTTGGCTAACAGCAAGAATGAACAAATGGGATGGCCAATCCACTCTCATTTAAATACAGTCTACCATGAAGATTGTCAATCTTACTCCTAATATTGTTTTAAATACTTGAAAAAAGTTATATTGAGTAATTTAATATGGGATAATAATAAACCTCCCATTTGCCATATTTTAAGTGCAAATCCTTACAACTTCACTCATTTCAGCATTGTTTGTAAATTTTTAGAACTTCTTACATCTGGTATAATCTCTGAGACCTGTCTATATTTACTAATAATCTGATCTAGAGTGAGTCCTTGAAGGTCACAAGCAAAAGTATTTTTATGTCCTCACCATCTCAAATTAACATTGGTAGTGAAATCTTTGCATGCAGAATTATAATGAGACCTCATGTGGGCTTTTCTATGTCATCTCTAGATAAATTCTAACCATCAAACTGTATAATGCAGCTGTCTCCTCCCAAGATCTATATTCTGTTCTTGCATAATTAAGCCTAAGATTGTATCTGCTTTTAAAAAAAGCCATCAAGGGTCCCTGGGTGGCTCAGTGGGTTAAGGCCTCTGCCTTCAGCTCAGGTCATGATCCCAGGGTCCTGGAATCAAGGCCCGCGTCCGGCTCTCTGCTCAGCAAGGAGCTTGTTTCTTCCACTCTTTCTGCCTGCCTCTTTGCCTACTTGTGCTCTCTCTCTGTCAAATAAATAAATAAAATCTTAAAAAAAAAATCCATCAAATTACATTGACAATTCATATTGTTTGTTTTATTTTATTTTTTTTTGAGATTTTATTTATTTATTTGTCGGAGACAGAGACAGAGAAACAGAGCACACGCAGGAGTGTAGCAGGGAGAGGAAGAAGCAGGCTCCCTGCTAAGCAAGGAGCCTGATGGGGAACTTGATCCCAGGATCCTAGGATCATGAACTGAGCCAAAGACAAACACTTAAGCAACTGAGCTACCCAGGCGTCCCAATACTGTTTGTTTTAAATAAAAACCCCAACCATGTTCATATGAGGAAATCAGGTTACATTTTCTTTTTTGCATATATGAAGCTGATGTTTCTGAAACTCATTGTACAAAAATTGTGTTTAAGTAAAACACAAATTAAAATTTTGGTGGAGAAGGTGAGGACTCAACACACATAAGCATTTAGAATTCATTTATTTATAAAAATGAGGGACACTATTTCCATACTTTATGTATTAATTAAATTATTCTGCTTACACTGAGGAGAATGAATTTGGAAAAAGACAATACTTTCAGAGATACTGTCTGAGAGTCATATCCACATAAAAAGTGATGGGGAAAAAAACACCTGAAGTATGTCAGCTTCTATTAGATCTTACTAAATTTTCTTTTGTTTTTTGTTGTAGAATTTACAAATACTTCTCTTATCCATCACCAGCCCTAATCCACACTACTTCACTCATATATATTCTGTACATTTTCTCCAAACAAAAGTAGGACTGACTATTGCCTGGTTCAATTTGGTAGTTCAGTGAACAAATATAAACTCATATAAATTAGATTTGATTTCTATGAGCTTGCCATCATAATGATACAATGAATATTTGTAGTCAAAGCCAGTTATTTCTAAGAATTGAATAGAGAATGAATACCCTAGTAAAAGTAAGTTTTAAGAACAGTAGTCTTTTTCAAGGAAATGAAGAAGAAACAGACTTAAATTAATCATGCAAAAAAAAAAAAAGTAGTTCAAAAAGTTTGGTTGTGATTAGGTGGCATTAAGATTGAAATGCTTAAGGGCGCCTGGGTGGCTCAGTCCTCAAGCGATCTGCCTTCAGCTCAGGTCATGATCCTGGAGTCCCTGGATCGAGTCCCGCCTCAGGCTCCCTGCTCTGTGGGAAGCCTGCTTCTCCCTCTCTCACTCCCCTTGCTTGTGTTCCTCTCTAGCTGTGTTTCTCTCTGTCAAATAAATAAAATCTTAAAAAAAAAGAAAAAAAAAGATTGAAATGCTTAAAATGGAGATTTGTTTTGTTATGTTTTGTTTTGTTATTCCTTATGAAAATAGTTCTTAAGTTGCATTTCTAAATATAAATATAACTGTTGAAAGTTATTGTAAAGAGATGCTTTTTTGAAGGATTTGTTTTCTATCCTTTCCTACTTTTACCAGGATTATTATTGCATCTTACCTTAAGACAGATATAATCAACTATATTATTGTACCTCCTCTGATTTCTCACTTGAACTTAACATTTTTTTCTCTCCAAGATTCACAGATACTAGTTTTGGTTTTTCTATGTGTCTCATGGCTTTTGTAATATTTATCTTCCTATTTTTATAAAACGTTCTCAGCTTACTTTGCCAACCCCCTTACATCTATTAATACATTGTTTTTACATTAGTTCTTTATCTAAGAACCATGTTTCCAGAAACAATGCATATTCCTAAATATATCTTACTCATTAATAAATGTCTTATGTGCTTTCATCAATATTAAAATGAAGGTACATATGTCTAGGAGACTAAAAGAAGCCTGCTTAGGGCAGCATTCCAAGTTCAAATTCTACATTCACTTCTTTGACTTATTAAGAGTAAAAACAATACACTCTCTAAAGAAGAGAATTAAATGATATAACTAAATACAAATGCAAATTACAGCTTTGCTTATACACTATCTTATCTATAGGATTGGCAAACATTCAAAAGGTTGCAGAAATACTTTGTTACCAAGACTACAGAGAAGCAAGAATTCCTACATTTTTGTTGGGAAAGCAAAATGGTACAACCTTATGGAAGGGAATTTGGCAAATTACATATGCATTTCCCCTTTTACACTGAGATCTCATTTCAAGAAATCTATTCTAAAATATCCTGGCAAAAATCAAAAAACACACACACGCAAGTATATTTTCTTGCAGTAGTGTTTGCAATTTTAAACAGTGGTTGTGGCTACAACTTATTATCCATCAATAGATTGAAAAAAATATGGTATCACATAACAATAGGTTCTACATGGGGACTTTGTCACTGTAAAAAGTAATAATTTATATGTCTATATACTTTTATGATGTAATATCTGGGATTCATTATTTTAGAAATAAAAAGTAGAGTAAGTAAAGTGTGTATAAGATGTAGGCAAGGCTGTCAATTTATTGTCTCTCAACTCCTAATCAGCACTTCTTGGTCTAGAGCAATATCCTCTTCCTAAAAATCTTTTCTTCACAGCTGGGAAAAATGCTCAATTTTGTCAAGAGAAAGTACTAGAGTGCCATTGCAAGGAGACAAAGATATGATGTCACTTCTTTTCCCAGTTCTGGTCCTACTTCCAGTTTTCCTTTTATTAAGCATGATTGCTGAGGCCCATTGATGCTCATATTGCAAGAACAAATACATATTGAAAATGGAAGCTTAATTCTCTTTGTTAAAAACAAAGGAAGAGACTCACACCCTCCTCCCCTTTTTTTAAAAGTGTTTACTTTAGAAAACTTGTACATTCTTTCTTTGCCACTTGAACTGTATATAAGTCTATTTACTGTGTGATAGACTATCCCAGAGACCTGGGAACCTGCCAAGGTCTGGGAGCCATCTCTTGAAATGGAAGATGTCATCCCTTCCTCCCAATTTCCTGGCTCCCAGTTCTAAACCTACCCTTTTTCCTGTCTTAAGATACAAGGAATTTTTTTTTCTTTTAAAAATATTTAGCAGAACAAGTGGCTGCTCCAATTATGAGTGATTTAGGATGAGCTACATGTAACAAATGGAGAGGTAGAGTCCTCTTAATCAAGGCTTAGTTATTGTTTATCCTGAAAAAATGTATAAAATGTGTCATTTGGCTATGTACAAGGATAAGATTTTGTAGTATTTTTTGCAATCTGTTTAGGAACTGCCTGTCGTGCACATTACATTATAGTTTGATACTCTTTCTATAATAAAACTGGTTTTATTTCTCTTCCTTTGTAGTGAGGTTTTCTTAGGTAGCAGGAGATTTCATTTTCAGTTTTATTTTCCCAGTGATATTAGTGGACCTGTGTTCCCTGTCTTCCCAGCAAGGCTGTGTCACTACGCTCCATCAATTCTCCCAATCTCGTGACCACGTCTAGTTTTGGTGTGCCAAAACCACATCTTGTGACAACTGAGATGGCTCCAACAGCATAGCTCCAGCTTGTACTCTCAGGCAACTTGCTTTGACACAAGAAGGATTGTTGGTTTCTGAATCTGTCTAATCCCTTTCAAAGAGATTTGAACCTGTCTTTGAGTGGGTGACTTCCTTTGTCATCACTCTCTCTTCATTTAGAGATAGCAGCTTTGTGTTTGCCTTCACTTATTTTTAGATCTCCTCAAGTATTTCCTTACCTCTTTAAGTAGTCAATAACCTTTGCCTAATTACACACTCTTTCTATTAAAATTTCCTTTCTCAAAATAAGAGCTTTTTCTGACTCTCAGTTGGATCTGATTGATAACAGAGTTGACCCTGGGAGTGATCCTGGCAGTCAGTCTCTCTATGATGGGACTGAATTGGGTTTCAGTGTTAGCGCTGAGCTCCTTGTAAATGGTCACTGAAAAGCAAATAATGCACAGTGTGCAATGGCTTCTCATTTATCAAGTCATCACATGTGTTTGATCATGATAAAAGGCTAACAGAAACAGGTACCTGAGAGACCAAGAGGCTGTTCCACTTGACTTTTCTGGACCATTGTCTGACTATGGTGTTACATGCATTCCTTTGAATGGGCTGCTATGGAAAGAAAATGACTAGCTCAAGTCTTTAACTATCAGTTTAAAATTGGTCTGAAAACTAAAGAACTTCCATGACAACTATAACATTATCCATTAGTTTTCATATGATCAGAACCAATATTGCTAAAAAGAAATACAAAATTCAATTGTGGGGGCACCTGGGTGGCTCAATCAGTTAAGCATCTGGTTTCTCATGATCCCAGGGTCCGATTGAATCCTGCATCAGTTTCCCTGCTCAGCCATGAATCTATTCCTCCCTCTCCCTCTGTATCTTCCACTTGCTCGTGCGCTCACTCTCTCTTTCTCTCTCACTTTTGCTCTTGTTCTCTGTCAAATAAATTAATAAATTCTTTAAAAAATGTAATTGTATGCAGCAGAAATATAACAACAGCTGGATTTACAGCCTCAACAAGTTCCTCATGTGACAAATGAGATGTAGGTTAGGAAAAATAAGAGACCCTGAAACTTGAAATGGAAGCTTTGGACCCAGATGAAACAGGATTTTGGACCCTGGGTTAAACAGCCTTCCTTGCTAGTGGGAGTGTCATGCTGTGTTTCTTCTTAGCAACTTCTCTTTCTATACTTGAAAACCTGTAATAATTTTTTTTTTTTCTGGGGCACATGCCAAGCAAGGACATGTTCATTCTCCTCAACTCTGTCACAGTCATCTTCTATCATAATGAGACTCCTCCCGATGTCCTCTTCCTACCAAGATAATTAAACAGAAGCACTGTCACATCCTTGGTGAAGCTGCTGGAGTTAATGCCATGATAAATGTATTTAAAAAATCATTTGTAGTAACAAGTACTAAATTCAACATATGTCATCTGTTTAGTCTGCACACAAGTCAGAGGGTACTTGAGTAACAACTGTATTATTTCCAGCTTACTCTGGTTTTAAGTCAAGTTGCAACTGCTGTTTTGATGTAATATCTTTATTGGGCAAATCACCACCCCTGGCCCTTAGTATGCAGCTATTGATTTGGCTAATCTTGGCTTCCCTATATCAATATATAAAAGTTCTGAGAAGGAATTTTCCCTTACTTAGTAGGACCAACAGTGTGGCTTCACAGTTGTCTCAGGGTGATGCCAGTTCTGTCCTTTGTCATACTATTGTCTGAAAATATTTTAGTTTTTTTTCTTTTTTTTTTTCACATTCTACTGCTTATTACTGATTGCATCACTTTGATTGGATCTAATGAGTATGAAGTACTTGAATATCTTAGTATAACATATTCCAACTGGAGGAGAGATTGACAAACTCAATCTTAGAAACAAAGCTTTATTGGAACAAAGCTATGATCATTTGTTTACAATGATGTTTATGTCTTTAGTTATTTTATACTAGAGCAGCAGAGTAGTTATGACAGACAACATATCTACCACAGATTTTAAAATATTTATGATATTGTCCTTTGCAGAAAAAGTTTTCTAACCCTTGAAACAGAGGGTAGGAGATAAACACAACAAAACTTCAGGGTCTTGCTACAACAAAACTTTAGTTTCTGAGGGTTCAGTGGTCTGCAGCATGCCAAGACAACCCCTCTAAGATGAAGAAAAGTTGCTTTACTTCGCAGCATAATGCATAGTAAACTTCTTTGGATTGAAGGCAACCTATGCCACATTTGAATGTGAAAAAAGATGTAGATTAAAAAAGTAGATATGTGAATGAATCTCTCAGAATAGACAAAGACTTTAAAGATACTTGAAAACCCACCAAAGGGCATCTACTAAATTAGAGGAATTTTAGTAATCATATAGACAATTAATATGCTCTGTGGATGTGAGTCATATTCTTTCTACAGATATCTTAAGTTCTTTTTCAACTTGCCCATAAATAAAGTGGTCATGTTGGCATAAAAGAGTCTAGTAATGGGTTTAACAACACAGACGTACTTCTTACCATTACTGTTCATCTACAGATCTACCAAGAGCAGAATCCAACACTGAGCCCATAATATAGAACCATCATCCAGAGAAACAGCCAGCAACCTAGTGGCAGGCTGATTACATTGGGTCCCTTCCATTTTTAAGAGGCAAAGATTTATTTTCACTAGAACAGACATATATTCTGGATACAGTTTTGCCTTCTTTGCCTGTAATGCTTCTGCTGGAACCATCATCCATGCTCATCCAGAATGCTTATCTATCCTTATATACCTGACAGAACAGAGTTCCTAGTAAAGAAATTACTTTTATAGAAAAGGAAGAAAAGCAATGAAGTCACACCCAGTAAATTAACTGATCTTAATACAAATCCCATTACTCTGAACCTTCTGAATGAATAATTTAAACTCAGTTATGGCACCTATCAGGACACAACACTTTGAATAGATGAGGCTTTGACTCACAAATGAGAATATATTTCAATGAAGGACTGTAATATGGTGCCATCTCCCCCATAACCTGAGTATGTGGGTCTGGGAATCAAGGAAAGGAAGTACATGTAGGTCTTCTATCACTCCCAATAACCCACTCAGGAAGGTTTTGCTTTCTATACCAATAATCTTTACTTCTGAAAGTTTGGAAATCTTACTTCTCACTTGGGCATTGCTTCCACTAGTGGACACAACAATGGTTCCATTAAATTGGAAAATGAGATCAGCACCTAGCCATTCTGGGATCCTTATACAAGCAAAAAAAAATTAAAAAAAATTTAAAAAGGGGAGGGAGGTGGTTCTACTGGGCAGAATGATTAATTTGTTTACCCAGGAGACATAGGATTACTTCTGTATGATGAATACAAGAAAGAATATGCCTGGAGACCAGGGTATTCTCTTAGAGCACTTCGTAGTACTTCTATTTCCATAGTAAAAATCAACAGGAAGCTATAGAATACAAAATAAGGCAGACATTTTGAAAGCCAAACCATTCAAAAATGAAGATTTATATAACTCTACAAAGTAAGGAACTTAGGCCATTTGAAGATTTTACCATTGTCAAGGGAAATATGCAATGGGCGGTAGAAGAAAGAAGTCATAGCTTTCAACTATGGACTCCCAATGACCTACCACTCATGAGGTTATGTTGGAGGTATTGTTCACTTGCACCTCTTAGACTATGTATGTACAGCTTTCAAGGTCCTAGTAGTTGCAATCAACACTTTTCTTACTATGGGCCTCTGGAACTATGCTTCTGCTCTGGATTCAACCCTAGAAATTAATTTATTTCCCTCCTAAAATCATGACATGTCATGAAAGACTTGCAAATATTTCAAAACAAAACAAAACAAAAAAACAGTACTAGCAGGTCATGTAGCTCTCACATGACTAGGATGAGTTCTCTGAAATGAGCTTAAACATGCTTCCTTGGTGAACTGTTCTCTGATCAATTCTGCTGCTTGGTATCCTGTAGAGGACAGCCTTAATTAAGTTCTCTGTGAGATGTATAGAACAGATTAGATCTCAGGCACTGTTGGTCACATTATTCAGAATGCCCAACAGCAGTTTACACATGAGGATATACACATGAGGATATTCAACTGACGCCAAGATATTGTAAAAGCAATAGGTGAATATTACGGGAAGACACTTGAGTCTTACATTTCTGAGGGTCTTGTGAACAAAGACACAAACTGGTTTTTGTTTTGTTTTGTTTTGTTTTGTTTTTACTACCTTTCTGCTATGTTTGTATGAGGAGCAATCTTGGAAAATACAGTGTTTCCTTAAGAACAAATGGCAAGTATTCTTACTTTCTATTGTAAAAGATTCAGGTTCTTTATGCTCTGGGTTCCTCTTCTATAATGTAACAAACTTTGGGTACAGTTATCTTTTTTGCCCAGTCAAGGTTGCCCCTGTGGGACTCAGGTTCAAGCAGAACTGAGGCAAATATGCTAATGTTCATGATTTTTGCTATGCTATCAGTAATAATGTTGTTTACCTCTGACCCAGGAGTCTCATCTCTTTAATCAGTGTCCATAATATTGTGGTGAACTAATGCATTTGTTTGCAAGTGGGATAAACATTTGGATCCATTACAGTTCTTGACATTCCTATTCCTTTTCTCTGTCCTGTTTTTTTTTTTTCCCTCTCTTTGATTTTATCATGCAATGTATTTTGCTTCTTTATCTTGTTTCCCCCTCCCAAATTCTTCCTAGAATATGCAACCCATTAAATTAGGGGTTTGTATCTTTTTGATTCACTGATATAGTCTTAGATCTTAGCAAAGTATTTAGCACAGAGTGGGTGATGTATAAATATTTATTGAATGAGTGAACAAACTCTGTAATCATAAATATAATAATAAATACTCATCTCAATAAAAAATAAAAATTTTTAAAACTAACTACCAGGACATACTAATCTAATCTACACATATGTAGAGTAAAAAAATAGTCTTTTTTGAACAGAAAAATAGAAAAAATAAAGTCTACAATAGAATCAGAATACTTTTGAAACAGAACTGAATTTCAATGAATAAATATCTAATAATACTTACTAGATAAAGCAAATGAATATTACAAACAAACTTGAGATTTCCTTTATCATAAAGATATATATAAATATTTAAATATGTAAATACATAAATAAATGTGACAATAATAGACATAAAAAGGCAAATTAGAAATCTAATCCTTTTTTTAAAGATTTTATTTATTTATTTGACAGAGAGAAACACAGCTAGAGAGGAAACACAGGCTGCGGGAGAGAGAGAGGGTTCAGAAGCAGGCTTCCCATGGAGCAGGGAGCCTGATGCAGGGCTGGATCCCTGGACTTTGAGACCATGACCTGAGCCGAAGGCAGTCGCTTAACAACTGAGCTGCACAGGCACCCCACAAATTAGAAGTCTAATTAAAGAAAAAAAGAAAACAGGGAGATTCCAAAGATTACCTGCCACAGCAGAATCTTAATGAAAAGACTTGGGATTTTCCAGCATTGTGTATAATTCCGAGAGGAAATCTAATTTTGAACAGAAGAATTAGCAAGTCTACATGAGTAAGAAAAATAATCCACAGTATCCTATTATAGTCTTTTATGGTAATAAAAGTAATAATTTGATCTCCTTTAATCTTTCTTCTTAATAAATCAACCAAAATTATTTTTTCTAATTGTTTAGATGAAGGAAAGAGATGTCATTTATTAACTTTATAAGAATCCACCCATATCACATTTAGCAGTATTTTTTTTCTAAGAAGGTAAGGATAGATAAACATCAGAAAGCTTATTAATATTAATACCACATGAATAAATATAAAATATATAAAAGTAAAAATCAAGGTAAAAGAACCTAAGCTTAAGTATATAAATGATTTTTAAATACATTGTATACATTTTATTATTTTATTATTATTTCAAAGATTTTATTTGTTTGTTTGAGAGAGAACACAGGAGCTGGAGGGAGAGGGAAAGGGAAAGAGAATCTGAAGCAGACTCCACACTGGGCACAGAGCCACTAGGGGCTAGATCTCATGACAGCAAGATCTGACCTGAGCCAAAATCAAGAGTGAACACTTAGCTGACTGAACCATCCAGCATCCCCAAATACATACATCATTAAAAACTAAGAATAGTAGGGAACTTAGCTTAGGAAGGGGGATCTTAAAAATGTAGAGCTAAGGTCACTCACAGTGATCAAACTTTAGAAACATTTCAATTCAACTTAGTGGGAACAAAGTCTGCTCTACCTCAGTCATTTCACATTGTACTAGAAGTTAGCTGATTCTGTAAGACAAGAAAAGGGAAATGAGGAGCCTGATTATTGGCAAGAAAGAAATGAAAATATCATCTGCAGAAAATATAACTGCTTAAATAGTAGATCAAAAAGTATTTTAAAATTCATTTTGCAGATACAAAATAAGCATATGCAAATGATTGTTGAGTTTATAAAATTGCAATAACTAATTAAAAAATATAATAGAACCCCTTTCTGATTTACCATCTATGGGGGAACCACCACCAAGATGCGGATTTTCATGAAAACCCTTATGGGGAAGACCATCACTCTTGAAGTTAAACTCCCAGATACAATAGAAAATGTAAAGGCCAAGGTCCAGGATAAGGATGGAATTCCTCTTGGGACACCTGGGTGGCTCAGTCAGTTAAATGTCTGCCTTCGGCTTGTGTCATGATCCTGGAGGGTCCTAGGATCAGCCCCCCCCCCCCCCTTGGACTTCTTGCACAGAGGGGAGCCTGCTTCTCCCTCCACCTCTGCCTGCCACTCTACCTACTTGCACTCTCTCTCTGACAAATACATAAATAAAATCTTAAGAAAAAAAAAAAAGGAATTCCTCTTGATCAGCAGAGACTGATTTTTGCAAGCAATGGGAAGATGCATGTACTTTGTACTATTCAAAGAGTCCACTCTACATCTTATGTTGAGACTTCATGGTGGTGCTAAGAAAGAATAAGTCTTACACCATTTCCAAGAATAAACATAAAAGAAAGAAGATTAGGGCACCTGGGTGGCTCAGTGGGTTAAAGCCTTTGCCTTCCAGATCAAGGCCACATCTGGCTCTCTGCTCAGCAGGGAGCCTGCTTCCTCCTCTGTCTCTGCCTGCCTCTCTGCCTACTTGTGATCTCTCTCTGTCAAATAAATAAAAATCTTAAAAAAAAAAAAGAGAGAAAGAAGATTAAGCAGGCTGTTCTGGGATATTTTAAAAGTGGATGAGAATAGCACAATCAGTTGCCTTTGTGGGGAGTGCCCTACAGATGAATGTGGTGCTAGAATTTTTATGGCTAGCCACATTGATAGATGTTATTGTGATAAATGACTGATTGCTTCAACAAACTGGAGGACAGGGAATTGTATAGAGGTCAATGAAAGACATTATCTAAAAAAAAATAAGCAATAGAATAAATTTTCCATCAACAATAACATAAGTTTCTTAGAAAATACCAAATCTTAGGAGACATTAATGGAGAAATCACAACTATCACTGTAAAAAGAATCTGACTAAAGAGAGAGATTGTTCATGCTCATGGGTGACAATATTCAAAGTTATAAACAAATCAATATAGTCAAACTTTTAAAAACAATCCAATAAAAATTTCAATGCTACTTTTTCACAACACTTAGAGCAAGATGCATCTTAAAGGATATACAAGCATAAGAGAAACAAGATAATTTTTAAATTAAAAAGTGATGTGGAAAATTTCCACATCTAATAAGAAGAAATCATAATGCTATGACACTTTGACCTCAAAAATATAATAAGCTACATGTTTGGAAACCCTCCTATGATAAAAACCTAGTAATACTTGCATAAGAAACACATTTACTGTCAGTCCTTTACCTATCATCTCCCTTTGCTAAAATGTTTATAGATGTGCTTGCTAAAAACATTAAAAACTTACCATAAATTGCATTATTTAAGGCAGTAGCATTTTAATATGTAATTTATTATGGGAAATAAAAGTAACAAAAATAAATAAAATTAAGAAATATGGGAAATAAAAACAAAACTTATTTTTCTTTTTAAAAATTTTTTCTAATCAAACAACAACATCATTTTACTCTTAACTATTTTTCACTGTTTATATAACTAATTTACTGTCTGAGGCAGAAGGCAAGACACATGCAAAGTCTTCACTATTTTAAGGTCAGGTAATCAATTTCCTATCCCAAAAGACAAAACTAATAGTACAGAGGATTATCACTAAATACAAGCAGCTGCTTTTGTAAGACTGGAGCTTTTGGGGAATCCTGCAATAATGGAGTGGGTAGGAAACAGAATCCTATGTAGGTCTATCTTTGAATTATGTGAAAACGGCATTTTTTTTTTTTTTTTTAGATTTTTTTTTTTTT